>BMAV01006741.1:0-14130 GCA_019973955.1 Trichonephila inaurata madagascariensis
TTATTTTAAAATTAATCCCAAAATTGTAACACTTATTTTGGGAATTTGTACGGTTTAAAAAAATTTTTTTAACGGGTTTTTAAAAGTAACCAATTCCCTAATCTTTCGTTTTCACTGGGCCCAGTATTATGATGCGGGGAAAAAAAAGAATAAAAATAAGGAAAGTCCTATGAAATAAGTAAATCCTTTGCAAAACACTGTCAAGGTTCTTTTTAATGCATGATAAAGTCTTCGGAATAATTTTATGGTTAGTAGGACGAAAAAGATCATACTTCGAAAAGACGTTTTATATACGTCCAGCATATAATCACCGGTTGAGTGAGACGTATATATACGCTGGTGGCCATCAAGAGGTAAACTCGTATTGCAGCTTTAGCATCACAGTATAGTATTATTGAATTCAATGCATTGTTATTTATATGGGGAAGCGATGAAATTTATGATTGAATAATGGGTCACAAATATTATTGTAATATATTACAATATATTACATGAATAATATTTCTCTCTTACTGCAGTAAATGCCTTTCCCCCCAATTCCAAAAAACATTGCATATTTTTCTACATACTTACTAATGCATTAATAATGATAATAAAATGCCAATATTAATGAAAAGTATTGAAACCATTAGTAATTTCTAGTGAACGTATGCCTATTTTTCATAAAGTCGAAATGGGATATAATTAATTTCTCTCTAACATAGCTCAGATATATGAAAAGGATTAATTGCTATTACCTAATCCATTTGAAGAATAATGAAACTTTTGGTAAATCCTTAATTACATTTTTAATGTTCTTCTAAATAACATAAGGATTAGTTTTATAATTCCATTTCATAAGATCTTACAAACTATTGTATTTTTAATCTGCAAGGGCTTTCAAGGATAATCAATTTTTAATAGTAGATTTCGTAATAAATATAGTTAAATCTCTATTAATTTGTTGTTTAGAGGTGGCATTGATATCATGTTTGAAATATTTCTTAATGATAACTTTTTAAACTTGAAAAAAAATGTATAGAAAAAAATACTAGCAAATTTTTGATATTATTATAAAATTTATTCACAAAAGAAAAAACATTATTCAGTATATATAAATAATTTTTTTATTTGGCTTTTATATTAAGTTTATGTGAACTAGAAATCTCTTTATGTCTTTTAAATAATTAATGTTTAACTCTCATAAAAAGATCATTTTTTAAAACACCATAAATGACTGATATGTTCTTTTAGTTAAGGGCAAAAAGTTTGAAATATTTACGACTTATGATATACTAAAAAAGTCTTTTTCAAAATTATTCTCACCCCAATTCATTAATTTCATTCATTAATTTATATTGTTACGTAGATCCGAGGGTTCGAGGATTTTTTTCAAAAAAAATCACAAAGGAAATAAACAGTTCTTTAAGAGCGATGCGAATTTATTATCAAAAAACCAATCCTTTAAAAGGGGTTCAGCAGCGATATTCAAGTAAATATCAAAGGTCTTACACTTTCAAACAATCAAACACAATAACGTGTTTAAAAAATATACGTGTAAGATTATTCAAAGCACAGCCGATAATCATCGTCTAAACAATCCTCACTACTCACTGGTTTAATCCAGACTCCTGCTGTCCCGGCGAGCATCTCCAAAGCACAAAACTTTCCCAAAAAAGTACAGCTCGTGTCATTGAACTGACACTAAGTGAAGATCACTACTTTCGAAGATTCCCCAGGTTCTGAACTCGCCAAAATGGTCGCCAATGACGCCAAAAACAGCCAAATTGACCAACTTGGTCGAAAATGATGCCAACTGGTACCGCCAAGTTCTCATTGATCGCCATTATAACGTAAGGGTCGGCATTGCTTGTGAATGGTACAATTTTAACATGAAATAAGCATAACATAGAGTAATATAAATGCATTAAACACTCAAATACAAATTATTTACACTATTTACACAAAATTCGTAACAATATTACATATATATATATATATATATATGTATCTCCATTATTTTTTTCTATTAATTCACATACTTTTGGGGTTTCTTTTAATTTTTTTAACCCTATTAATACCGTTATCTTAAAAATATATTTCATTATTTGTTTGTGTCATAATTGGTAATGTGTTTTGCTTGCGATTCTAAAGGTAAAAAAATATTGAAAAGTGCTGATAGATATTAAATCTTATTACTCAATGCCTTTTGATATTTTTCAAAAACATCTTGCTGTTGATTTGGAAAGAGTGATGTCAACTAAAAAGTGTATCAATAAAACATGTCCCATTTCACGAGATCTTGTCTTGACCATCCGGGGACAGCTGTCAGATGAATAAAAAAAAGCACATCTCAAAAAGGAAAGACTATCGGGAAATATTTTTTATCTTTTTTACCCCGAACTAGTACAAGGCTGAATAAAAATATATCTGAAAAAAAGAAACAGTTACGCCATGCAGTTTTCTTAGAGAGACTGTAATCTACTATTTATTTGATCTTTTTAACCATCAGTTGAATTATTATTTGTTATGGAGAACCAGTGAAATAGATTGTGGAGTAATTTTTTCATCATTTTCTTACTTATTTATAAAGTCTTTGAACGATAAAAAAAAAAATCATTAATAATTCTTTTCAATCAGAGCTGTCCCGGAGAAAGATTTTATGATCACTGAATTTTTACTATTAAATTTCGTACACGCTCAAAGAGAAATACAGTTGAAGCCCGATTTAACGAACCCCTATTTAACGAATTACGTGATTTAACGAATCTTTCTTTTTCCCCGATTAAAAAATTTGGGCAGACCCCCTCTATTTAACGAATAATAAACCCTGAATTTATGAAATATTTCAGCAGCTGGAAATTTTTTGTGTTAGTTTGTATTAGAAAATTAGGTCCCAATGACATTTTTTTTTTGTCCAGAATAGAAAAAGATTTTTCTTGTAAGCAGCAAATTTCAACGGGGTAAGGTGCAGATGAGTCATGAGTGTAACCTGTCGAGTGAGTTTTGAGTAGAAAGGGAAATTCCTTTTGGAAGTACTATAAGCTTATAAGTACACGGTTTTTGTACAATGATATGATTAGAATTATATAAATCACAAAAAGTAATTTTTTACAGTATTTTATATATTTTATAATTTTGAATATTTCAACATATAAATTAAACTGCGAGTATTATTTGAGTTTGTTAAGTTCAGAGAGTGATTTATATATTATATTATTATAGTGACTATCACAAAACTTCAAAGCTTCTCCCTATATTATTTTACTTTCGTAAAGACATTTAAATTTAAAAATGGGCTTGCAATCCAAAAGAAAATAAATTTCGACAACTATTCTCAAAAAATTCTCATTCGAAAGATTGGAAAATTTTAAAATTAAGAAACGATGTTTGAAATGCAAAAGAGAATTTGATATCCCACACATACAATCTGAACTTTATCTAGAAATCTTAAGTAAACTTACCGAAGAAGAGTCGCATATATTATACACACAATAGGCCTAACGTGGCGGCTAAGCTTTTACGATATCTGTTCCGAAAAATGCGAAACTGGTAAAAGAAAATTAACATACTTTTTAAAAATTCAGATAAAATATAAAAAATTGCATAAAAAATGAATAAAATCAATAATTTTGATTTTTTGAAATAGTGAATCGAATGTATGGATAAAATAACGAGAATCTATTGATAGAGAACATAAACTAAGATTTGATCAATGTATGGTACCGAGAAAAATAGAGTATATTTCTAACCTTAGAAGAAAAGTTTGGGAATTAATTTAACGAAAGAAAAAAGGTTTAAATTTTTATATAAAAAAAAAACTAAATCTCTTAATTAAGCCTTTTAAAATTTTTTGAATTAACGGATCCATAAGGATTAACGGAATATTTTCTATAAAGATTTTTAACGAATGGAAAGAGCCCCCTTCCTGGCCGTAGAACAAGTAAGGAGCGACGCACCTGGTGAAAAGGAGGGCAAAGTCAGCCTGCCCCCCTCTGAAGAAAGGACATGCCAATGTCTGACTCGCCCCCCCTTAGTATTTGTAAAAAGGTTAACTGGGTTTTTTAATGTTTTTTTAACTGTGTGCCAAAGAAAGTATAAAAATAAAATTATTTGAGCTACGCCGGTGTTATTTTTGAGTACACGTTATAAAATGGGCCCAGCAGTTGGCACGAAGGGGAAGAATTTTAATAGACTCTAGTCAACGAAATTATCCTCAATATTCTGAACTGCTAGTTCTAAAAAACTTTTTTTTTTAGTTGTAGCTAGCTACGAATTTGGGATTGTTTATTTCCCACCGGGAAATTAAAAATTTTTGGGATTGATTTTTTTCCCGGGATCGTCAGATGTTTTTTTTGTTTTCTTATTCATTTTGATTTTTTGTTAATTTACTTTTGTATTTGTACTTTATCATATATATAATAACCATAATAATTTAATAGTCATTTTATTTGAGTAATTTTTTCTAGTAAGAAAACTCTTTCTACTTTTGTTCAATTTTTTTTCCCCCTCCCGGGATTTAGATATTAGTGTATTGTTTGGGGAATTTTCCCCCATTCTGATTGAGTTTTCCCTGCCTGTTTTCTTTAAAAGCTATTCGTTTTGTTACTAAGGGTTTCCCCCCCGTTTTTTCTGTCTCTCACCCCGTGCCTGGTGAAAATCAGATGTTTTTTTTTCTTGTTCTTTTTTTGAACTCAGAATCAGCACTCCTTTTGTTCTGTAAAATTTATTAATCTAGGATATTTTTCACTTTTTCTGACTCATTAATTCACTTATGACGAAAGAGTGTCCTGAGATTGATATTTCCTTTTAGTCCCTTTTTTTCTTATTGAATTTAAATGTTGTTTACTGTTTTTTATTCTAACTATATTGAAAAATTTTTGATCAATATTAGTTTTTTTGTAATTTAAAAAAGAAAGAAATTTTATTATTTTTGTTAAAAAAGTATTATAGAAAAATTTTTTTATTCCCTTAAAAAAGTTTCATTCATAGGTTTTGTTTCGATTTTGAATTTCATCAAATTTTTTTTTATATGTGAATTTTTTTTTATTTTCAAAGTAAGTTTTTCCCTTCCAAAAAATATTACAACTTTTTTAACAGTATTTTATTCCTTAAAAGGGTTAATTTTTATGTTGTTTTGACAAGTTCATCAAATTTTTTTTTACTTAAATTTTCTTTTGTTTTAAACTTTGTTTTGTTTCCGTAAGACATTTTAAGATATTTTTGAATAGTATTGTTTTGAATATCCAATTTTTTGTTCTTCTAATGACTAGTTGATGCTCAATTATAAAGGTAACTATTTTAAAATTAAATTAACTGCATTTAATTTTGGCTGCGGATTTTATTATTGACCCTTTTTTCTAAAGTTAAAAAAAGGGATTCTAAAGCGCGCAAAGATGATTTAAAAAACACTAGCTACAAATTTGGGGCCTCGAAATAGGAAAAATGATGGGGTAATAGACTTAAAATTTAATCCAACTTCGAAAGACTATGATGAACAGTTTACTAAAACCCTTTAGAAACAATTATTGAAACTGGGGTTCAGGGAACGTGACGAAAAAAAGGAAAATGATTACAAACAAAAACAAGAGGGACTGGTTTTAGAACTAGAACGCATAAGTTAACATATTTTATTTAACTAACACTAGTGCTACGCCGCAAAAAAAATAAATACCCAACACTCATCCCCGATTTGGGTTTGATATTTCCACCTATCTTAAAATATTTGAAAGGCAGGGGAGCAAGTTAACATAGATGAAGTCGATTATTAACACACCTTCTACCATTTACCATCGACATTTCTCATATTATCTTTGGAAAAAGACAAATTAGAAAATTCCAGCACTTTAAAGCGTACTCCCCAACGTTTCGTTAGTGCTGAATCGTTTCAATGAAGTTCAGCACTCATCAAAACAACCCGACGCTTTGTGGAAGGATTTCGCGTAGGGAAAAATAATTTTTTGGGAAGGAGGGCTCATAGCCAGAAGTGAAAGACTTTAACTCCCAAGGTTTTGGGTTCTTACCGATCACAAAAAAAGGGTTTCGAAGGAAGTTAAAGAAACTTCGTGATATCGGGGGAGATTTTAAAAAGCCCTCTGATTTGGGGTACAAAAATTAGACGATTATGAAATTGCTCGAGGTAAGACGTCGAACCATGTTGTACCAGACTAAGAAGAATTTTTTCCCCTCAAAAAAAATAACAAATCGGTACAAGAACGGTGGAAAAGGCAAAAGGAAAACCCAAAAATCTTTTTAGAGGACATTCTCAAGTTAAAACCCGGGGAAATCCTCTGTCCTGTTATAGATGTGGAAACCCCGGTACCAAGTCAAAATGCCCTGATTGCAATCCCAAAGGGTGATCCAGCTCTTTTGGAATTTGAAAGTTAGCGTCTTTCTCCTTCGAACAAAATGTGTACTCAGAATCAGCTAAACGGAGTTTGGGGGACTGCATTTGCGGATGTGGTCAAGTCATTCAATTGCGGGACAACTTTTTAAAAACCCCCTTCTCCAACAAGGACTGCTTTTGAAAGACGTCCATTCTCTACCCTTTGCTGATGGACTGTTACCCAGAAGGAAGTTCTACGTCCCTTTTTCAAACCGTCCAGGGGAAGGCAGAAAGTTTAAAACCCCTTTTAATATTCCCTGATCAAAACAACTCCACTCTCTTAGTTGATTTTTTGAAAGGCGGGGATAGTACTAAATTTTCCCAAAAGAACTTTTGGGACTTTTGTGACGTTTCCCCGAAAATCTAAAATTTCGTGACCCTTATCAGAGTATTTCTGTTAATGTCGGCCTGTGGCGATAAATAACTGTCAACTACGAGAAGATGAAGGACAAGAACTCCTTGGTTCTCAGCGTGGGGAAATTTGGGACAGCTTCTTAAAAATCATCACTCTATCTTCGAAGTAGGGGGGCTACTCCATTTATCGAACATAGCATCAACACGAAAACAACCCACCAATTTCAGTGCCTCCCCACCGAATGAATCCGCCAGGGAAAAAGGGTGTTTAAGAAAGAGCTAGATTCTCTGCTACAGCAAGGCATCATATAGAATGTGAATCTCCTACCCTTCCCCTTGTTTTGTTAAAACCAAAAGGCCTGGGCCTCATAGACTACCGGAAACTGAACGCTCAAACCGTCCCAATATTATCCTTTTTCGGGTGGATGACTTGTTTCGAACAAGTCAACACCTTATTGTGACTATTGACTTCGTTCAGGGTACCACCAAGTAAAAAATGGCGGGGGGATCAAGATAAAAATGCTTTCCCTGCCCTTTTTGGGATTTATAAGTTCACTGTATGCCATTTGGGTTACGAAATCACCTGCAACCTTCCAAAAGGGTTTATAGACAAGTTCCGTTCAGATTAAACAATGTGCTAACTGTCATATCTAGATGATATCATAATATTGTTCCAACTTTCGAAACATTTTTCGACCTAGAGCAAGTTTTTAAACGTCTTTTATTGTTTAAATTAAATGCAAATAGAGAGAAGTGCAACTTCTGTTGTAAAAGGGAAATAAGGACATTACGTTACTAAGGAAGGCATCCGTGATCCACAAAAAGACCGCTGCTATTGCAGATATGACGTCCCCCCCCCTATTAAACAAGTCAAAACTTTGTACAAAAACCCGTTCCGGATGGCGATACATCCCAAACTTTTCTCAAATTCAAAACCACCAAAGACTTAACAAGAAAAAAAGTAATGTGGAAAAGGGGGTCTAACAAAAAAGAAGTTTCAGAGAAACTAAAGTCAAAACCCAAAAGGTTTTGTCCTTGCCAGCGACGGTCGCCGTTTGCCATCCGAACAGATGCCAGTGGGGCCCCTGGGGCAGTTTTTTCTCCAAGGAGAAAAAAATGAGGGAAAAAATAGAATCGCAACCGACTACTTTCCCTCTGAGGAAAATTTTTCTACCACAAAAAAAAGTTTGCGTTTTGGGGGCTTGAAAAAATTTTGAGGTTACGTTGAAGGACAAAAATTAGACCTCCTCTGACCACCAGCCTTTAAATGGTTATTATCTTTGAAATCTCCCACCGGAAGACTTGCAAGATGGGGACACAGATCCCAAACTTATAATCTAAAAATCGATTCATTCCCGGAAGATCGAACTTTTTGGGACTTATTGTCAGACCCACAGCAGAGCAAGAAAAGCAGACTGTGATATTCTTGTGTTTTTGTCATTTTTCCCACACGCTCACCAAAAGTTCGCCAAGAACAATTGAAGGATGGAGTTAAAAAAATAATTGAAAGTTTTGAAAAAAATAGAAGGGTGTAAATTTTGCCAACTGGTTAGAAAGAGGATACCTAGAAAAAGGAATCTTATTCCGTTACTCACCTCTTGAAAGGAAGATGCCCAATTGTTGTCCAATTCACGAAAGACAAGACATTTTGAAAATTCACCATGATGCCCCGAACCGGTCATTATGGACCGATGGAACGTTTGAAAGAATCTCCAAACGGTTTTTTGGGCAGGTATGGGTTTTTACATCACTGATTATGTAAAGAATTGCCAGTAATCCTACAAACCATCCCAAACCAAAAATTCCGGGCCTTACTACACCTGTGTATTCCTAAGGGACAATTTCCTTTATCTTTGGACCTTTTCCTGAAAGTCCATCCGGAAAAAGTGGATAATTGTTGAGGACTGTTGCAAAGATGGGTTGAGGGTCTCCCCCCGCCACTGCTAGAGAATGTGCTAAAATCTAATGGAAGGTTTTTTTACGATGGCTTACCCAGAAGATTAATTAGCGACCATGGTTCAGTTTGTGGGGGCCGTCATGAACAACTTTGTTTCCCTACTGAACGATCAAGACATTATTCTGTTTATCATCCTCGCAAATCCTGTTTAAAGAAAAACCGTGACCTAAAACCAAGAATTGCTATCTTGTTCAAAAACGCACGATGAATGGGAAGATAAGTTTCCGCATCCGTTTTGCTCTGAACAGCCAAGTGTGATACCACCGGTAAAACGCCTTATCTGCAGTTTGGGCGAGAGATGAGAACTATAGATGATTAACCAACGACTTTCGAGCCATCATAGATTGAAAATTTCGTCCCCGAGTTACCCCATATTTGAAAAGATTGCAAAAATTCTTCTGAAGTCCGTGAAAAATTGAAAGAAACAAGATCGGAAAGACCTTCTATGATAAAGACACCGTCCTGGTCCCCTTTTATCATCCAGGTGATAAAGTCTGGGGAACCCTTTTATCCCTCAGCAATCTGCCCACAAGAAAACATCAAATTCTGCCCAAAAAAAGATGGGCCTTATATTTTTGTGACTCAACGCTTTCCCACGACTTTTCGAAGTGGCAAATCCAAAAAATCAACAGGTTTTGGGCCTTTCCATTCATCTGCTCTTCGTCCATGCATAGACGGAAGCCACTCCAGTGATGCCTCTCAGAAAAAAAGGAAGACCCAGAAAAAACCCTGTGGTTCCTCATCGAGAGATACCTAGGGAAACCAAGGGGGGGTAAGAATGGTAATAGAGGCCCCCTCCTGGCCGTATGAAAAGTAAGGGGGTCTGACTGTCCTCGGTGAAGGAAAGGGCGTGGGAAAGTCAGCCTGCCTCCCCGGTGAAGAAAGGACATGCCAATGTCTAGACTCGCCCAAACCCCAATTTGTATAAAGGTTTAAATGGGGTTTTTTTTTATGTATTTGTAATTGTCTCAATTGGTATAACCATAAATTATTTGGTTGCCGCCGTGTTATTTTTTTTACACGTTTAAAAAAAATTTTTTTGTTATTTTTTTTCAAAAATAAGTTTTAATAAGGAAAAAATACCGGGGTCATTTTAAAAAAAATTAATTTAATTTGTTAGATTAGTTGGGAACAAACTATTGCCAGCAAATCTTTTATTTAGGGGCTGCGGTCATTTCACAAATACAAAACTTTAGTAGAAAACCTTTTTGTTATGAATTATCACGTTTTTTTTTATGAAAATATTCAGGGGAGATTTATAACATTTGTTAGGTTTAAACACAAAATGTTCCAATATTTTATACGACGATGAAAAATATCTTACTCTAGCCTTGAGACTAGATTTAAATATCCTATTGATACAATTGTTGACGATTTAATTTAAATAATCCAATTTTTTTTACATTTAACAATGAGTTATCAAAAAACATAAACACATCAAACAAATAGTGTTAATTATGTTATAGTTTATAAAAATTAACACGTTAATTTTACTTATTATTGTAAATGACAATGCAGTAACAAATTCCCAAATTATTTTATTATTTTATAACAGAGAGCAAACATGACCGTCTATAAGCTTTCTTTGGATAAAAACATTTCTTTCATAATATATATTACATATTAAATTTTGCATTTGAATTCAGTAATAATTCAAAATATGCTTTACTGATGAAAAATCTCAGCCAGTATTCATCTTGCTTTGAAATTCTAATAATAATGAGACCTTCTTTAATCTCAAGGTAAATATTTCATACTGTTGTGGAAATGAATATAACTATTAATATTCTAAATTTCCCTTTAATTTTGCAACATTTCTAATATGTTTTCGGATTCCTGCTAATAAATTACGTATGATGGTATTCATCTAATAGCTACAGGGCAGACGAAACAAATATGTTTTCCATGGCCAACCAAATAACTATGCAGCACAACACACCACCTAAGAGAAGTATTTTTGCTTGTTTCCGTTTTTCAGTTTCCTGTATTATCAAAAGATATAAAACTAATTTTTTTAATCCGTTCTCTAGTAAAATTCATTTATTTCTTATGGGAAATTCAACTTGAAGGGGTAAGTTTTTAAATTTTTTACAATATTCTCAACTATAATTTCTTAAGGGCATGGATGTTATTGGTATATTCCTGTTTTTGAAATAAATAGTCTTACGAATACTGTGAAATGAATTTTTAAAATAGTGTAAATAATTTATGTCTGGATATATAATACGTTTATACACTCATGGACAAAAAAATTAGCGCACCAAAAAATAATTGCGGGATCGTAACGAAACTTGGCATGAAGGTACATGTCGAAGAGATATGCAAATGATTAGAAATGCAGCGTGATTGCGCATTACGTACAGCCGGGAGAGGGCGTTTAACGTCGTTCTTCGTGGAGTATAAAACAGGTAACCAAAGCTTGTTTGAGTGTGCTGAATCGTTTACAAAGCAAGAGCTGAGGTAGACATGCCACTACACCGTTTTCGAAGACAATATGAGCAGCTGTCGCAGTTTGAGAGGGGGAGAATTATCGACATGAGGGAAGCTGGGTGGTCAGTTAGGAGAGTAGCTCATCAATTAGACCGCTCTGATTGCGTTGTGAGGAGGTGTTGGATCCGTGTCATTTACACGAAGACCATGCTCAGGATGCCCTCGACAAACCAGTCGTCGAGAAGACCACCACATCGTAAGAAATGCAAGCGTACTGCCAACTGCTTCATCGGTCACCATCCAGGTGCAGGTAGCCCTTCACTAGTGACCCCGTTGTCTTTTTAACCATACGAAGGCGCCTGGCTGAAGGACATTTGAGGTCGCGGCACCCTACGTGTGCGGCCCTTGACGCCCACCCATCGACGCCTCCGTTTGGTGGGTGTTGCGCACGAGGAAACTGGTCTTTCAGCGGAATGGAACCAGGTCATCTTTAGCCCGGATCACTCGCGCGGGGTGTTCTCTACACCCCAGCAACAAGAAAAACCTCCTAGATTTCTCCCAAAAAGAATTGCAGAACCACGATTTTTTTGTAGCTGCACATTTTAGGTCTTGAACCTTCAGGCGTGATGCAATCCTTTTAGGGAACGGGTTGGAATGTAATGACCGAAAAGTTTATCTGGAGGGCTGAAATTCCCATGAGAAGTTGAGCATTTGTATACAGTCCTCTGAAAGTTTGGAAAAAATAAAATATTATTTTTCTACTTTCTCAATCATTATCTTATTAATTATAAAGTATATTTATTACTGATATACGTTTATATACTGGTTTATGAAAAATATAAAATTATGTGTTTTAAAAATGAAAATTTTGTATGTTTAGTTTAAATTAATGTTAGTCTTATTTGTGTCAATAAATTAAATAATTTTATTTGTATAATACAAAACACCCTCTTGTACTTTATAAATATGTATCGTAATGACTTAATTTTTATTTTTATAATTAAATACACGCGTTAAAAGTTTGGGGTGTTCTCTACACCCCGCGAGTAACGAAGGTAGCAAAAACAGGCGCGAGTGACCGCGGGTTAGCAACGAATTCAGATTCAATCTCAGCAGTGATGACAATTGTGTTCGTGTGTGGAAACTCCGTGGTGAACTCCTCAATTCTGCCTTTGCTTTACAGCGACACACCACTCCTACAGCTGGTGTGATGATATGGGGGTGATATTGCATACAATACACGGTCATCCCTAGTATTGATGGCACCATGGCAGCCCAGTGGTATGTCCATGACATCCTGCAGCCACATGTGTTGCCACTCATGCAACGGCTCCCAGGAGCTATTTTTCAAATAGACAAGGCTTGGCCTCACACGACAAGGGTGTCACAAGACTGTCTCCGTACTGTTACTACCCTTCCTTGGCCTGCCCAGTCTCCAGATTTGTCTCCAATCGAGCATATCTGGGTCCTTTGGGACGGCGAGTTTGGCATCCCACGTGTTTGAATGATCTAGAGCAGTGTTTCTCAAACTGTGGGGCACGCCCCACTAGGTGTGTGTGATAACACAACAAGAGGAGCGCAAGTATATCGAAAAGTCGAAAACAAAAAAAATATTTTTAGAAAAATTAATAATTTACTGAAAGGAAGCAAAACAAATACATTCTAACATCATAAAATACAGATTTACACTGATATAATACACTTATATAAATGTATCAGTACTGCACAATGTGTTTCATAATTAATTTAACAGTACTAAGTTAAGAACAAGTTTAATAATTACCAGTGACCCTATAGGAATGTCATAAAATTATATGCAAAATTTAATACTTATCTTGATAATTTGTACGGTTTATAATTTTAAAGTCGTATTTTAGCTTGACGTCAAAGTATATTATTATTAAATTCAATACATTGTTATTGTATGGAGGGGGCGCGATTAAAATCATGATTGAAAATTGGGTCGCAAGTATAGAAAGTTTGAGAAGCACTTATCTAGAGGCAAGTTTACAGCAAATATGGAACGAAATGTCTCAAGACATCATACAGAACTTGTATGGCTTAATGCCCGATCGTATCACATCGTGCATTCGCACTATATAGAGGGGGTTCAACAGGGCATTAAATCCTCCGTTCTTTTGCCCTTTTCTCTGAAATAAATGATCCTTTTTCTTTGATTTTCTATTCATTTACTTATATTAAAGTAGTCATTACGCATGTAAAATTTCGTTTCATTTTGACGACTCCTTGGTGCGCTAATTTTTTTGTCCATGAGTATATATATGAATTTATTCTACTTTAAGTGACATGATTGACACTTATAGAAGAAATAATTTTATCAGGTAATTTGTTGTTCCGATTAAAGTTTATGTGTTCTGTACTTTTGCTGATTATGATTATTAAATTTTAGATGTAATAAAAAACTATCGTTTATTTATTAAAAATTTTCTAAATATGTAATTAGAATATATACTTGAAAATTTTATTTGATGAAGTATTTTAATAAAAGGCAACACGGTGCAGATATAATTATGATTTCTTTTTTTAAAATTATTAACCTACCTCGTAATAAAGCTTATTTTCATTCGGATAAACTTCTTTTTAATATTTTATATTTTATAAACATTTAAAAATGTTAATCATTTCTTTTTAATGGAGATTTTATGGACAATTATTAAAAACTACTGAAAACTAATAATAAGGTGCATCCCGTAGCAAACTCTATTCATCCTTTCTCCACCCAATAATAGAAAATAGGATTCTTTGAAAGATCAAAAGTATCCCTTTCAATTCAGATACTTTAGAATTTCGAATTCTTTAAGATATTTCTTTGATATTACCTTTCTCATGTTACGGAGTATTGAATCTAGCATTTTCTTTCGTTAAAAGGGAGAAACAAAATCGCATAAAATGTATTGAAAATGGATACCTCCAGGACTTTTTCAAAAATAAAAATTTTGGGATTCTCAAAGGGAAAACCTTTTTTCTTTTATTGTGATAGTAAAAAAAACTTTTTAAATAATTT
>BMAV01006742.1:0-23308 GCA_019973955.1 Trichonephila inaurata madagascariensis
AAAAAAATTTAAACAAAATTTTTTTAAACAAAGCAAACGATAATAGTATAAAAAAGGAAAAATTTTCCCCAACGTTAATAAAAAAAAAATTTCAAAGAACATATTTCATAATATATAAGAGGTGAAAAAACATCTTGATATAGATCAGTGATCTTAAAACGGAACCCTGGGCTTTCGAGTCAAAAAAAAAAGAAGGGAAAAAATTAAAATGAGTTTGATTTTTTCGTTTTCTATATGACTAATTTTCATTAAAAAAAAAGATTTTTACTCATAAACAAAGGAGTGGTTAAACTAAAAGATTCTAAAATATGGATATGAACGAGATCTTGATTTTTGCTCGGGATATCTTCATTCTTTAAAGAAAAGCCTTTTAATGTCCTTGATTACAATAAATTTTCCCAAGAAGTCTTTTTTAACACATGTCGGAACTAAAACAAAATACAGAAATAAATTTGTATGCTAAACATGAAATACGTTTACAAATACTAAAAATAAACTTTTGTTCAATACATAGCAAGTTCATTCCAGACATTAAAAAACTGAAAATTATGTTTATGCATATTAAATTATATATTTTGAAACACTTTTTTAAAATTCGTTATAATATAATAAAAGAATAATAAAACGTTTTGTGAATATTCTATTGCTTTTGATTCCAGGGTCTACGAAATAATTTTGTACTTGTTAATTGTAATATTTGGCAAAACTAAATATTTTTCTAATGGAAAATGCTTTATTTACATGGAGAAAAGCACCTATAATGCAGAGAGAACAACTTATCGACATCCACAGATTTGATGTTAAAACCTAAATTTAAGCAAGAACAGCTCCCCTAAAATTTAGGTTAAAAATTCTCATTTAGAACATACATAGGATTTCTGCCAAGGCTATAAACGTTTTAATATCATTCAGAAGAATGTATTTAAGTGAAAAATGTTTATCAACGCATGTAGCTACATAAATATATATAAAAAATTAATTAAACGCTGAATATGAAATGCGACTGCAATTTCAATAGACCTAATCTCTGACAGTTCGAAAAATGCAAGCACATATTCCAGTTATTAATTTATGTGTAGGTGACACATAGAGCACAAATTAATATTATTAAGGAGTAAAAATGTGTATTATTAAGGAATGCATAAATTATATTAACATTATGTAAAAAAGTTTAACAAATACTATGCTTTACTTTAGTTTTCAATATACGTGAAGTACTTAAAAAAATATATATATATATATGTGTGTTGCTTTACTTTAAATATTATTTTAAGTTAAATTCTCTCTTCTATAAGAGTGTGTGTGTGTGTTGAACGGAGGTTCTACCAAAACACTTCACCTCGATTGATTGATTGAATATTAACGTCGCACTGTTCAGCTACATGAGGGCTTTCGGCGACGGACCACGTAATTTTGAACCATGGTCAAGTGACGTGGACGACACCTGAGCTGGCAACCCTCTCTCCTAACTACCACACCACACCAACGGGAGGACGTTTCAGCTCTCGATAGATTTAACGTGCATCGCTGCCCTACACGGCGGGTCTTTAGTGGTACTGGGCTCGAACTCGTGACACTTCACCTCGGACTGACCTCTTAATTTTGAACTATGGTAAAATGATGAAGACGACGCCTGAGTTGGCACACACCTCTCTCCTAACTTCCACATCACACTAACGGGTGAACGTTTGGGCCTCGATAGATTTAACGTGTACATCAGCCCTCTCAGCACGATGGTCTTCAGCGGCACTAGGCTCGAACTCATGACACGTCATCCACGAGTCCGTTACCTTGACCACTAGGCTACCACGGTCTGTTTCCGTTTCTGTTTCGAAAGCGGCGGCGAAAATCGGTGCTTACTATTTTCACAAAACTCAGCAGCGTTCTTTACAACTATGTTTTCCAATGGGTAACTAAAAAGTAAATCCACAAAAGGAATAATTTTGGAACAATCGTCCCGAAACTAGTTTAAGGACATACTTAAACGTACTACTTACGAACCCAAGTGATACAATATGCCAAGTACATGATCATAGTTTTTATCGTATTTATTATAATTATTCTGATGGAACGCTAGAGCCGATACACTTCTTCTGAAGAGACACCTTACGCGCAAATCTAATTTCACACCACGCTTATAGCTGGAAGACCGTCATGTGTTGAACGTCGACATACAATTCCTTATCGTCTCACCCCTTTGAAGGTACGTATTGCCCAAACGAAATGAACAGTCACAAGAGGAATCAGTGGCGTACACAAATCTCTCTCATGGGGGGAGGGGTACATTCTAAGAAACACATAGACCAGGGGTGGCCAACCAGAGGCACGCGTACCACAATGTGGTACGGTGGAGTTGTTGCAGTGGCACGCGAAGGCTTAGTAAACAATTTGAAAAGATTATAATAAATAGCAATTCTTTTTTTTTTTTTTTTTTTTTGAAATTTTGTCTCAGACAAAAAATCTCAAGATTTATTTTGAATACACTTAAATTAGTTACAATAAAAATTTATCGTGTAGAGAATGCACTTGCATTGTTGTGCAAGTTGGCTTTCCAAAACTTTTTCACTCGCGAGAATTTGGAAATTGAAGGAGCATATTTTAAAATATTTGGAAGAAAACACTGAACTACCCCGTAAATATTTGCTATTCTAGAATGAAGATTGACTATGTGATTTAGATTTTCTTACCGATATTACGGGACATTAAAATAACTTAAATTTAAGATTATAGAGAAAAGTTTGTGTATTTTTCCTATACCCTAGTTGGTCACATATCTCCCTTTTGTGGATAAACATTTGACTTTTTCTGTCTTGATTTTTGAGAAAAAAATTAACACATTTCTTATTAATATAGGAACAATCTACCAAAGTTAATAGTGCTCCGAGCTGTGATGGATATAAAAATTGACTATCCATTTTTGCAGGACTCTTTCAGAGCTAGGTTTGATGATTTCCAAGATGATAAAAAAAGCAAATCTTTTTACAAATCCTTTTTTAATTTCTCTGAAAAATGCTAATTGTTACCCAACTGAAATCAAAATCGAAATTATTGTCTATAGCACCACTACACTGAAAAGCAAATAGAAGGAATTATTTTGAATTTTGGAACTTTGTACTAACACAAGCAATTTTTCAAATTTACACGATTTGGATGTCAGATATTGTTGTAGATTTGAATCAACATACGTTGAGAACAAATTTTTTACATTATAAACGTAACAAAATCAAAATATCGTTCAAAATTAACTGAACTGATTAACAATAAAAATCTAAGTTTGTGTTTTGGTCTCATTTATTATATTATTTTTAAACTTCCACCCCTTATAGACTTGCATTAAAAATGAGCTCTTTGCGTAAAAATTGCATAATAAGCTTATAAGTAACATTTTTTCACCTTTTCATTTTTTCGAAAAGTTGGAAGTGGCACGCATAGTTATTTATTTTTTTTAGCTGAAAGTGGCACTCTTCCTAAAAAGGTTAGCCACCCCTGACGTAGATGAAAGCGTAGTGGGGTATCCTTCATGGAAAAACTTAAAAAATGTTTGGTCTATGGGGGAGGGCAGTTGAACTCCTTCCCCGTGTACGCCACTGAGAGGAATAATTTCGAACTTTATGTAACAGTAGAGTACGAAAGTAAACATTCATTTTACTTACTTCTTTCGGCTTATTCCACCGAGTTTTGTGGATCCCCGAATATCCGTAGCATTGAATAAGTTTTATAATGACATTAGAGACAGGTGTTTTTTTCTTTTCGGAGATCACAAAAGGAAGGCTAAGTGACGCTCTCGTTACTATATTTCCAAAGGATATGATCCGTTTTCGCGGTAGCAAACGATTCTCCGTAACTTTGAAGTGAGTTTTTATTAAGTATTTTGGTCCACAGGGTGCTGAAGAAATCTCGTAAATAAAGTAAATATTATCCGAAACAATATTTTCCCAAACAGGTCCGTATAGATCAGTAATACTCATCCTGCGACCTGCGGGCCGCATGTGGCTCGGCGGGCGTTTTTGAGTGGCTCGACCATGGCCCATTGCACTAAAAAATTCAATTATTTTAGAACAATGTGTTAAAAATTTAGCGGGTAATTCTATCAATCAAGCAATCAAATCTATCTATTTTGCTGTCGATGTCGTACAAATACGAATTCCAAAACATTTTTTCTTCTATTTGTAACTGTAGTGGTTAGCGATAACAAATAATATTAGATTAGCATCAGTCGTACTGAAATGAATTGGAATAGCAACCCCATTTATTCGAGGAAACTGAGTTTTAATTATCCTTAATGTCCTCCAAGCGAAAAATATCAGAAGAAAAGAAGTTTCTAGGCGATTGGGAAGTGTTGACTATTTGGTAGAGAAAATCAAACATGGATCACCAACTTGTTTCATTAGCAGCAAAAGTGTTATACTTAAAAAAATTTAAAACGTCTCGTCATTTTACCACTAAATACAAATCGGTCAATAATATTTTCCCACACAAGGATTTTTTTCAATTGTCAATAAACAGACTTTCTTAAGAAAAATATTTGCATAGTAACAAAGGGTTTTGTCGCGCGCGCGATGGTACTGTTACAAGATACAACGGTAACAAGGACATCCTACGAAATTTATATTATTGGTAAATATATGAAACCGTTTATTGATGCAGAAATTGTAAAGAAGTGTTTCTTAAATGCTTCTCCACACAATGTATTCCGAATTCAGTAACAAAATCAAATAATTTAAAAGTTCTCTGATTCTATATATGCTAGACGCGTGTATGGAAAATATTACAAACCACATGTTTCTGTTAATTGAACTTAATTGAAAACAAAATATTGCAAGTTGTTTATTTTGGCTTTTGACTCTAGTGCAGTGTTTCTCAAACTGCGGGGCACCCCCCCCCCTTGAGGGGCGTGACAACTCTACGAGGGAGGCGCGAGCATATTGAAAAGTCGAAAACATAAGATTATTTAAAATTTATTAAGTTACTGAAAGTAAATAAACAAAATACATTCTGACATAATATATAAAATATAAAATACGAATTTACACCGATATATTATACTTATAAATGTATCAGTGCTACACAATGTTTTATATAATTAATTTAACAATACTAAGTTAAGAACAAGTTTAATAATTACCATTGACCCTATGAGACTCTGTCAAATTTAAAATCACATACAAAAATCAACACTTATCTTGATAATTTTTGTACGGTTAATAATAAAAAAATCCCTTAACTGCCGATTAAAAGTTACGCAATTCGCTTCCCAATGTCAACCGTTTTCCACGTAGGCGCGCGAATGTGATGTATTGAGTGTGAGAGAGGGGGAAGGAATAAAGAAGCACACACACAAATAACCTGAAATAAGTAAATCCTTCGCAAACATTGACAAGGTCCTTTTATATTGCATTCTAAAAGCTTTGGAATAATTTTATGGAAAGCAGTGCACATAAAAGGTCTTACTTTGGAAAGACGTATATATACGTCCCGGGAAATCGACGCCTTGGCTAACAGAGATGTTTATATACTCCGGTGGCACTTAAGAAATTAAAGTCGTATCGTAGTTTTATATCAAAGTATATTATTGAATTCAATACAGTGTTATAGTTTGAGGGAGGGGGGCGCGACTAAAATTATGATTGAATATTGGGTCGCGAATATTGAAACTTTGAGAAGCATTGCTCTAGTGTAGATATTTCAGAAATATCACACAATATAGTTGTAAGAAATTAGTGTGTGTATTGATAGCTGTCCTTCAATGACTCGATTTGAAAAGGGATTTATACCGCTGTTGAAACAGAAAGATAATTTGACAAATCTTATATAATATCACTGCATTTTTCACCAGGAAAATTTGGCAGTATGTATTACTAATTCTAGAATAGGAACTGTCATGAAAACAGTTAAAAGTATACGAATTATATTTGAGCTACAGAATTGAAAAACCAAGATTTCAAAAGTTTTTTAGAAGTGAAGAGTTAATATTGTGGAATTTTTACATACATCGGTGCGTTGGCTTAGAAAAGGTAAAGTTTGGAAGGTTTTTTTTCTTTGCGGAAAGAAATAATGTTGTTTTTAGAGTAAATCAATGAAATTTACAGTGAATAGCAAAAGGATCAATGGTGGTATATTTTAACTTTTCTGTGTGCAACATTGAAGAGAAACTTAATAATCTTAAGGTATCCGACTACGTTCGGAACCATGATTTAAAAAATGAGAATAAATGGATAATTTTCATGATATTTAGTGTCACTTAGATTAGAATACATGTATAAAATTGTTTTAAGGACATTTTGACAAAAAAAATTATTTAAATACAATATTTCGGCAAAAAATTAACTTAGAATAACCTTTTTTCAAAATGTTCTCTTTTTGTGAAAAATGCTTCTATTATAAAAAATACTTTGCCTGTATATAGCCCAGACCTCTGTACAGAGGCTCAACTATGATTTTTGAAAAATTCACATTATTTTCAGAGCTACAACCAATTAAAATAATTATCGGCATTTTTTTCTTAAAATTTTTCCTCTCTGTTGTCGTAAAACATGGATAAACTCACTTCCAAGTTATATATTTCAAAAATTCTAGTTGAGTCTCTGTACAGAGGTCTAAGCTATATACAGGCAAAGTATTATTATAATAGAAGCATTTTTCACAAAAGGAGAATATTTTGAAAATGGGTAATTCAATATTCATTTTTTGTCAAAATATTGTCCTTAAATAATTTTTTATCGTAATACTATTCTTAAAACAATTTTATATACATTTTCTAATCTAAGTGACACTAAATATCATAAATATTATCCATTTATACGCATTTGCAAAATCACGGTTCCGAACGTAGTCGGATACCTTAATAGAGGATTACAGGGTGAAAATCAAAGAATTTCACGAATGGCGGGGGAAAAAAATTTACTTTTGAAGGAGAATTAAAATATTTATGAAGAAATATAAAATCAAATATTGCTAAGTTTTTCAAACATGACAAAAGTCAAAAAGGATGGTCTCGATATTTTGCTGGAAAACTATACCATTATTTCAAATTATGCAGCTACATTATCCAATGAGTTTCAAAGTAGATTTCAGGACTTTTAAGGATAATTAAGAATATGCCCCTTGCTTGTAGAAAATCTATCTGGCGCTTGAAACCAGCAATAATATCGGAACTTCTTGGTATATTGGCATGTAATTACGCAAAGCTACTTGATCACGATACCTGTCTGGAAGTTATTTTTAAGAAAAGAACAGAAATATGCAGAATTTAGAAAAATAATTCTTGAATAAGAGAACATTTTGAAGCCCAGGGGCCGAGTGGTTAGCGCATCGTGCTTCCCCGCCACAGGTCCGAGGTTCAAACCCCGGACTGGGCAAGGTTGACTCAGACTTTCTTCCCTTCAGTGGGTCGATAAAGTGAGTACCAAGCTTGCTTGGGAACTTAACACTGGAGGTTTTCACGTAAGACTGACCACCTGACCGGAATATCTGCTCATGTACCTCAGGGCCCAATGTTGCGAATACTAAATTGGGCACAGTAGGCCTTGGCCCTCACGGGCTGTCACGCCACTGAGTTAAGTTAATATAACATTTTACAAAATTGTAACCAAATTTTACCTACATTATTCGCATCAACATATTTGTGTGAATCACCGTATTCTAGATCGAAATATGTGAAGAGAATACACAACGAAATCAGCTTACTGATGCTCATATAGGTCATGTTTTAAGAATACATGTGTGTGTGTGTGTATCTGTCATAAATCTGATCTAAATGAGATTGTTAAAAATATTCTCATTCTCAAAGGCCTTATTACATTTAAGTCTACAGTGGACACTATAAAAAATTTTTTTCATTCTATATATACATGTTCAAATTTTTGCCTGTATTTTGTTACAGCAAAAATCACATTACAAACTTCGTGTGAAATAGCGGAATATTTTTTAACGAGAAATCAGAAATGTTAAAACCTTCCTTTTTTTTTTTTTTTTTCACAAATTTTCATGTTTTAGCTTTTTATTCACAAATTAATACATACAATGTAATGTTTTATACAATAATTTACAAAATATGGGGGGGAGTAAAGTGTACTTTTAAATGAAGTTTTCACAAGTCTTCTTTCAAACAATCATTCTTAATACAATGCATCAAAGAAATTATAATTCCTTTTTTGAAAAAAACTTTTGGAGAGTTTAGCAATAATTATAGATAAAAAAAATTTCAAAGCATGGTGCATTTTGAATTTTACTGTTAAGGCAAATTTTGATTTAAGAATTTTTTGGGTTTTTTTATTTTATACACATAATTTAATTTTTATTTTAAAAATAGTAATATAATCATAAATTTCACATATAATTAATATAATAAATATAAAATAAGCTTAATTTATACTGCATTTTTTATTGTTACAGGATCACATTTAGGCTTGATATAAATGGTCATTAAAATTGATTTGAGAACTCGTTTGTTATGTCAAGGACAAATTAGCACACAAAGAATGTATTTCATTATTATTATATTAATCATATATTAAATGAAGTTTTCAAGTCTTCTTTCAAACAATCATTATTAATACAATGCATCAAAGAAATTATAATTCCTTTTTTGAAAAAAACTTTTGGAGAGTTTAGCAATAATTATAGATAAAAAAAATTTCAAAGCATGGAGCATTTTGAATTTTACTGTTAAGGCAAATTTTTGATTTAAAGAATTTTTTTGGGTTTTTTTTTTATACACATAATTTAATTTTTATTTTAAAAATAGTAATATAATCATAAATTTCACATATAATTAATATAATAAATATAAAATAAGCTTAATTTATACTGCATTTTTTATTGTTACAGGATCACATTTAGGCTTGATATAAATGGTCATTAAAATTGATTTGAGAACTCGTTTGTTATGTCAAGGACAAATTAGCACACTTAGAATGTATTTCATTATTATTATATTAATAATATAATATATGATACATTTAATTGATCCCAATAAGTTGTAAGAAAATATTACGATATAATATTACAAATTAAAAAAATATTACTCTCATATCAACATAAAACTGTGTTTGCGAAGTCTCTCACAGAAAATTTTCAAACGTACCGGCATATTAAAGGTTGCATCTACCTATTGGAAGTATTTATTTTTTAATATAAGCATAATTTTAAGTAATGCAATATTGTTTCCATCTTTTTGCAATATTTATTTGTAACTGTCATTTATACATAGGTGTGACAATATCTAAATAAGCTAGTAACAGCCTCCGGAAAGGAGTGATCACTTTTGTCGAGTGCAGTGGTCGGCAACCCACGGCTCGCGAGCCGCATGCGGCTCTTTGACTCCTTGGCTACGGCTCTTTTGCGAAATATTTAGTCCAGGCGCGGAATAGTACTTATTATCTTGCCTTGTAAGAGACGAGTAAACATTTTTGAAATGAAAGGCTATTAAAAAGGGCACATTGATTGAAAGTAACAATAGCACACATAGCCGCTCCCAAACATGTGTTTCATTCCTAATTGTTCTCGCTAAAATGTATTTTTACTATTTGTTGTTAAAAAACTTTTACGGCGAGCAGTAATGAAGCAAACAAACCAGCATTTGCACAAGATGTTTTTTGCTGAATTTATTGTTTTACAACAATTTGTGTACCTTTATTCGGTCAGTTAGGTTACCATTACTCTCCGCTAGCAGTCTCACAATTCATTTGTAACTAAATTATAATCCGTATATCTTTTGGATGACGTAAAAGTGTATACACTAAATTATTTTAAATTCAAAAAATTATATATATAATTATAGTTGTACGTGTGATAGTCATCTACATATATTTTATAGTTATACATATATATTTTTCCATATACAAATTCCACAGGTATTTAATGTACTTTTTGTTTTTATTTTATTATTGTGTTTAATGCTTTATTTTTATTCAAAATTCAAAATTTTTTTTTTTTTGAGTGCCCAGTATGGCTTCTAAGAGAAAGCAATGAAAAACAAAAGATGAAAACCGGGAATTCAAAGAAGAATGGACAGAAAACTTTGCGTTTAACCAAAACTTAGATGGTCTTCCGATCTGTTTTATTCGTCAAGAAAAAATGGCACATAACAAAAAAATCTAATTTAGAAAAAGACACTTTACGACTAAACACCAATTCAATACCAAATATCCGGTTGGTGATGCAAGGAAGAAAGCAGTCAAAGAACTCCAGAGGAGAAAAGAAAGGTCAACTTCTGTTTTTAATCACTCTTAACAATGTTAATATGGCAAGTTTTGTAGTTAGTCAGGAGATTGCTCAGATAGGAAAGCCATATACGGACGGAGACTATATAAAGAGTTGTTTTATAAGTGCATCCGAAGAGCTTTTTCGAGATTTCAAGAATAAAGCAGACATTTTTAAAAAAAAAACCGGTACATGCCTTTGTCTGCTAAAACAGTGAACAATAGAACAGTAAAAATGTCTACAAACATAACAAACTAACAAATTGAAGATCTCAAATTGGCTTCCACGTTATCAATAGCAGTTGACGAGTCTTGTGATTTAAAGGACACAGCGCAAATTTCCTTTTTGTGCGATTTATCTCTACTAAGGCACTACAGAGGAACTTTTGGGATTATTGCCACTCAAAGGACAACACGTGGAATTGATATAGCAAGTGTTGTCATAGAGTGCTTCAAAAAACATCAAATTCCATTAGAAAAAGTTGTCTCGCGATTTCAACGAATGGAGCGAAGAGTATGACAGAACTCATAATATAATAAATTTAAAACTTACTGTAGTTTTACTGTGCTTTGATGACCGACAAATAGCATGTTGAACTTTTTCTTGTTTGTATTTTTTTAACAGGGTGAACTGTATCTTATGGTTCATTTATGGCTTCATATTTTAATTGACGGAGTTCTTTAGGAAGCATTTGAAAATTTTCCTTTCGTTTCATATTCATCGCTTTTCTCAAATTAACTTTCTCGATCATGATTAACATGCATTATTTCAGCAAGTTCTTCCTTTTCTTGATCAGTTTCAACTTTCCCGATCGCTCCCGGGCCAAAAGTGTATTCAGTATAAAAATATGGATGTTCCAAGAAGAATTATGTAAAACGTTTTTCATTACGCTTTATATGTTTGAGAATAATCATAAAAATCAATCTAGGCCAAATAATCCTTCAAATCAATCAATCCTTTTCCAAGTATCATAAAACTCTTTTACATGGAAAAAAGAACACCAGAAGTACACTAAACGAAAAACAAACACATAAGACATGGGACGGAACTAATACCAGTAAGTTCGAAGGTCAATAAGCAAATATATTCTGCTGCCTGGCTGAAAAGTGAATCAAGTATTTCTCTTTCCTTTCTACAGTCAATGTATAAGTATTTCAATAAAGATAACTGTGATGAATTTTTTCGCTTCCTAGAATTTTTCTCAGGGTCTGGGTTTCTTTTTTTCTCTGAAGGAGTAATATTTTAGGTTTAAACAGAAAAAGTAATAAAAAAATCTCTCATCCTGGGATTACAGCAAATCAAACAAAATGGTTTTTTTATTTGATTTTGGGATCAAAGATAGCTATTTGATGACGTAATATCGCACATGATATATATAAATTATATCAGTGTAAACGTGTATATTTCTTCATGGAAGAAAGTACTATTTAGTTTTACTTCATTCCAGTTATTTTTTTAAAGCTTTTTATTTCCAATATGCTCACGCCCCCCTTGCAGGGTTATGACGCCCCCCCAGGGGGCGTGCCCTATAGTATGAGAAACGCTGCAGTAACAATAGGCGGAGTCCCATATCCAATGACAGAATACATGAAAAGAAAAACGTTGATACAAAAGAAGACAGAACTCCTGTATCTTGTTATGGATGTGGTGCTCCCGGAATCATGCGATCAAGATGCCAAACTTGCAACCCAGTTCGACAAAAAGATAATGCCTTGTCATCAAGTCTGAATCAATCAAACTTTTATAGTTTCTCCTGTGAAAATAATCCCATTGGTATAATTGAAATTTCCATTTGTAATACAGAAGCAGCAGTTTGTACTGATATTGATGCTACACATTCAGTGGCTGGTGAAAAATTATACCATTTACTTAAACAAAAAAATTAAATTTCGAAGAGAAAACTTTGCAGACGACTCTGGCTGATGGTTGTACTCAAACCACAGAAATATTGACACAACTTCTGTAGACTTTGTTTTTAAGGGAAAAAGGTTATTCCCACGAAGTAAAAATTTTAAAAAATGCTAGAGGCAACAGAACACCTAGGCATAGGTTTTTTAACGCTGTGGGATCGTCTTTCTCCAAAAAAAAGTTTTCCCGGAAACACCCCACAAAAAATATAATTTTAAAAAGGGCCTCCTTACATTAATGCTCTTTTCACTGTTGACCCGAAAAAATTTTTTTAAACTTTAAATAAATACAAAAATTTACTTCACAACAAGGGGAAAAAAATTATTTTGGGAAAAAATATGAAGAATGCCTTCAACCGGGGGAAGTATCACTTTTTAGGAACATTCAAATACGAGCCCATCTTCCGTAGAAATTGCCCCCTTATGGACAGTGATGACGAACCAATGCCCGCGGCACTTTTTGGGCCGCCACTGATCAAAATGGTTAAAAAAGGGTTATTGAAAAAATTTTTTTGATTCCAATCAAAATTTTTAGCATATTTTTTAGTTCAAAATATTATCGAAACCTCAAGTTTATTATGTACCCTGTGTGACTTTTTTTTGATCTAGCTTTTCAAATTAGATTGATTTAGAAATTGAAGAATTTGAAATGCAACTGATTGATTTCCCGTCGGTTAATAGATTCAAAAAATTTTTTGAAACGAGGAAAAATTGGATGTAACTAAAACAGAAAAAATTAAAAGCAATATCAAAAAATGGGTAACAAATTTTGGGAAAAATGGAAATTTGATTCCAGGCACATTTAACTGTTTGTTGAAGCTGACTCGTGTCTCTATTTAATCATATTTTCATCTATCTATGCCTGCGAGTCGTTATTTTCAGAGATGATAATGTTGAAGAGACTCACTTAGAAATTGTTTAGAAGATGACCCCAATTCAGCATGCCTTCTGCTACAAATAACATAATACAATACTAATATAAGTTATTTGTCATCTAATCTGCAACAACAGAACTAATACTAACGTTATTTTAATTTTAATTGCAAGTATAACTAATACATTTACTACCATTCAGTGCAAAATGTATTTTTTCGTAGTAAATAGTCTTGTTAGTATTCACTTTTATATTATTTTCCCAATAATCACAAGTAAAAATTATTTGATGGCACGTCTATACCTCATTAAATATTTCTTTAGAAAAAATGGTGCGTTGATCCATAAAGGTTCGCCACCCCTGTTATAGAATGAATCCATCCAAAAAAGAAATATTACACTGCTGACCACGGTAAATGCAACACCCTGAAGGAAGCATGCGAATACATGAAATTTACAACATGCATTAGCGGAGGGGAGATATGCAAATGATTAGAATTTCAGAGCAGACACACATCACGCGTGCCTGTGGCGCCACCTCAAAGCGCTATTTAAGGCTTGGAGATTTCGACGATTTCAAGTTCGGCAATTGTGTTTCTCTTGTGGTTTTTCAAAAAACGATCAGTTATATCTCGTAGAAAACAGTAATCAACTTTTGATCAAATATCTGAGTTCGACCGAGGAAGGATAGTGGCCTACCGAGATTGTGGATTATCTTTTAGGGAAATCGGTAGTCGTGTTGGACGAAACCAAGCAACTGTAATGCGGATATGTGACCCTTGGTTGCAGGAGGGTACGACGGACCGATGTGGTCGATCACATCCACCTCAGTGCACCACTTTACGTGAGGACAGGCAAATTGTGCGCATGGCAGTGACGGATCGCTCAGTCACGTCACGAACCATAGCACAGCACATTGAGTCTGTAACGCATCATTTAGTGTCTGCGCGTACCATTTGACACCGTATACAGAAAGGTGGTCTGTCCGCAAGACGTCCATTGCTTGGTCTACCCTTGACGCAAAACCACAGACGTCTCCGCCGAAAATGGTGGATGAAAGAAGGATGTACGCGGCAGAATGGAATGATGTTGTCTTAACTGACGAGTCACGCATCTGTATGCAACACTACGATGGTCGGATTCGAGTCTAAAGACACCGTGGAGAGAGGATGCGGAACAGCTGCGTTATGCACCGGCTATTAAGGTATGGGGTGGTACTGGATATTACTCTCGCAATCCGGTGCCAGTGCTACATCTCCGAGATGTTGGAGCCATTTGTCCTTCCTTACCTTCAGGGCTTGGTCACAGCCATATTTCAGCAGGATAATGTGCTACCACACGTGGCATGCATTGTCCAAATGTTCTTCGCCGATCACCAGATTGATTTGCTTCCCTGGCCGGCTCGTTCTTTGGATCTTTCACCGATAGAAAACATGTGATCCATGGTTGCTCAACGATTGACCCAGATTACACCCCCAGCTGCAACACCAGATCAACTTTGGCAATGTGTGGAAGCTGCTTGGTCTACTGTACCCCAAGAACACATCCAAAGTGTCTTTGAATCAATGCCGAGGCGTGTGACAGCGGCGATATCCAACAATGGCAGCTACTCTGGCTACTGATTCTGGCAGGAACCACACTTCACAGAAGTCTATAAATTTAATCATTTGATACTTGGTCAACATGTTATCTACAAAATAAATTTTGTTGTGCTATCTCTTGTCTTTCTTGGTGTTGCATTTACGGTGGCCACCAGTGTAAATCAAGAAATTGGCCGTCTTCGCAGCCCGAAATCTGGAGATGATTCCCAAAGAAAAGATAATCAAATTGCTGTGGATACCGGAAAGCAGATTCGTTTAAAAGATAAAGTTCACATTCCAGTAGATAAATACCCAAATTTCAACTTTGTTGGCAAGCTCTTCGGCCCAAAAGGCAGTTCGCTGCAACAATTGCAAGAAGCTACCCAGACCAGAATGGTTGTTCTGGGACATGGTTCTATGAAACATAAGAGAATGGAAGAAGAATTGCGGAACCAATGCAATCCCAAGTATGCTCATCTGAATGAGGACTTACATTTTGAAGTGTCAGCTTATGCTGCTCCAACTAAGGCTTACAGACGAATATCCGTTGCTATTGTGGAACTACAGTGCTTATTAGCCATTTCCAGGAGAACCATACATCCCTCAACAGGAGCTAGTACTATTAGAGTTAATTCTATCTCCTCGTAGGGGGACGTCGTCGGATTCATAGGGGGAGATTGAGTGACGGGTCTTTACGCGACCTTCACACTAATCATCTTGGGGAATCTTTTGGGCTAGCATTCGCGTTTAATTCACAGCCATCCCTTTCAAGAAAAAACACTGATATGTAGATTAGTTCAAATATATCAAGTCAGAGTTTTGTAATTTTAAGGGAGAAGGAGCTGAAAATCCGTTGCGGCGTTCCGAAGATTGTGACGGGTCTTTAAGCGACCTTCACCAACTAATCCTCTTGGGGAATCTTTGGGCTAGCATTCACGTTTATTTCACAGCCATCCCTCTCAAGAAGAAACACTGATATGCAAATTAGTTAGAGTATATATAGTTAGAGTTTGATAATTGTAGGTCCGAAAGAGCGGAGCATCTGAAGGCAGCGTTACTAAGGTGAGATTAAGGATTTACGCATCTTGACTTAAGGACGGAGTTTGGTTACTAGACTTAATTCGTGGATCCGGAATTAATAGGTTAGGAATGATTAACAGCACAGAGACGTTCTAAACCTTGAAAAAATTGATTTTTCAATTTTCATCTTAAAAAAAGTAGATTTAATGCTGATTCCACAAAAATGTATAACATGTATAGGTTTAAAGCTTAATATCCGAGTAATTGCTGTTTTAAAATGTAAGCAACAGCTGTCACGCCTCTTGTTTAAGTTATCGCACGTCAACTGCCACGCCCATCTTACAGCTGACCGAAGCATGTTTTTATATAGATTGGTGTTTTTATATCTCTTAATCTGATTTATTTATTTTATTCTTGTGGTTTGAGAAGGACTATAACTACTCAACTCAATCTTTTTTATACACGATCTGTGGGAATTTCGAATGTTTTGCTTTCTCGTGCTTGGGTTACAAACACGTGAATTACGGCTTCGTTTTTTTGACTTTTTTAATTTATTTTTTTTGTTTACATTAAAATTTTTTTTGCAATTTGTGAAAATTTTTTAAACATCTGCAATGCCTCAAAAAAAGTTTGGGAAAGAATCAAACGTCGTTTTTTCGAAAAAACACTTCAGTAATTGTTTAAAGTAAAACGGGGTTGATTCAGTCCCATCTAAAAAAAAAATTGAGAAGAGTGAAGGGATTTTTTTTAAAGGGACTATGAAGATAATTTTCAGTTGAAACCCCAAAGCGGGTATTTTTTTGGTTAAAAATATGCTCAATGATTTTTTTCAAAAATTTTAAAAATGCAAAATATTGTGATAAAATTTTTCCCTTGCTTTGATGTTGCTGAAAATAAAGTAGTCCCAAAGGCCTTGCTACCAGTGTGTTTTGCAACTTGAAAAATTTATTGGGGTTTTTATGGTCATGTTTCAATGTTTTAAAAATCCCTTTTTTCAGATGGATATGAAGTAAATTTGAGGTTTGTTTATATGAAGTGCTTTGGGAAATTTAAAAGCAAAAGGGAGCTCAGATATTTTTTGCGCTCGGGGTATTTTGTGAACTTACTTCCTCCTCCATCTAAATTTGAAAAGACTGTATACGCCCAATTTTTTAAAGCGTTGGAAACTGTTTCATCTCGTTCAATGGTTAACAGCGTTAATGAAGCTGTCATTGAAAATGAACACAATAAGAACTTAGCAATTGCTCTTGATGGGACCTGGCAAAAAAGGGACACTCTTCAAAGGGAAGGGGGCTGTAAGGGCCCTTCTCTCGATAACGGAAAAGTTATTGATTTTGAGTGCCTATCAAAATATTGTTTTGAATGCAAAAATACGAAAAAAACCTGGTTGTTCCGGAAAACTATCATGGTTTTTTCCGAGAATGGAGGTGAAGGAGCATTCGGGACTTTTCAGTCGCTCCTTACCAAATTACAATGTTCGGTATGTTCAATTTTCCTTGGAATGGAGATTCGAAAAAAAGGGGGCCCAAAGGGGTTTAGAATCAAACATATACGGTGGTGAATTTCCTGTTGAAAAAATTTGGGGTGCATCGACGTCCAAAAAAGGATGGGAACAAGACTGAGAGCCTAAAAGAACAATTTAAAATCCACCAAGCCTTGAACCCAAAAAACCAATATCTGTACGAGAGGAAGGCTGACAGATGCAGAAATTTCTTCTGCTGCAAAAAAAAATTTTGGCTAGCCATAAGAAGAAATGTTGGAAAAGTCAAGATATAGGAAAAATTTGGGGAATATATTTCCATAAACTGTCCTTAAAATTAAAATCCACAACATGCTTTTGTGCCCCAAGGGGAAAAAAAGAAAGTTGGGCGGGTTTAAAAAAAATCATTGTATCAGGTGAAAAATACACCTAAAACATTCCCTCCCAGAAGCAGTTCTTTTTTAAAAATTAAAAAAAATTTTTGAGATTTTTTCTCAAAAGAACTGTTATTTAAAAAATTTTTTCATGGCCGAACCCCCAGAATCCCCAAAAGGGTTTAATAACTTTTGTGTGGAATCTTTTGCCGACAAACACATTTGGAACAAACTTTGTGGGTGTTAGGACCAGTTATATGCTTCAATGAAGGTGCATATGCAAGAACAGAAGTATTAAAAGCATTAAAACTCAATCCAGGTATCAACACACTTGTGAAAGCCTTCGTAAAATTGACTACTTCAGATTCACTTAGGGTTGTTGCTTTCTTTATATCACTCCAAGGGCTTCCTTTTGTAGTTTACTTTGTTGTTGACTAGAACAATTCAATAATAATAAATTAGATTTATCATGGAGAGTTCTTGTCGTGCTTCGTTCCCTCCCACATCTTTAGGTAGACAGGACAATGAGGAAGCGACTTCAGGGGGAAGTCGCTTGCAATGGCGCTCAACGGGATTGTCCCAAGGGTATCTTAATTTCCCTAACCCCAAGATAGAAGGGAGATCTAGTTTTAGGGTCTTGACTGAACTTTTTTTTTCAGGATCGGAAAATGTGGATCGGTTTTTGATTGTATTGAAAACAATCTGATGTTTTTTCAAATACCCGAAAATGTGCATATCTAAAAGATCATCTCACGGGACGCGCTAACGATTGGTATGAGTTGTTAGGGTATACTCTGGTGCAGGATGAGGAAACTGATTTTGCACAGTTAAAACAGGCATTGATGGAGAGTTTTCCGATTGTGCGAAATAAGGCAGAGTTAGAGGCCAAATATTTGCGTCATATCAATCTAGAGGTCAGGTTCCGACGGATTTTGCTTACGATTTATTGAAACTACAAAAAGTTCTTAAGTTAGAAATGACGGAACAGAATTTGATTCGACATATCGTTAATCGTCTCGAACCTCAGCTTTTTGACTACGTTGAGGTTAGAAACCCCACCACTAAAGCTCAGCTGTTACAAGGGATCTCAAAATTTGCAGAAAAATATTCGGCCGGGGAAACCCAGGGATCAAGTAAAAATTATAGTGAAAGACGAGATTGGGATGCGCGTTGGAGATCTCCCGACGATCATAAAAATAGAAATTGGAGGAATGCAGGGGAACGACAAAATGATAGGATAGATAATTATAGAAATACATACTGGAATAGACCCCAGAGGAGCCAGGTTATTTAAGGGTTCGAGAACAGTAACTGTGTATTGACAGAAATGATCGTGAGTTCGAGAGTCGTGGTGGTCGGTATCAGTTCAGAACTAGGGGTCCGAGTGAGAATTTTAACCGAGGGAAACCGAAGACATGGTAGTCGTCTAAATTGTTTAAAGATTCGAGATGATCAATCGCAAAATATAAGGAACTGTCCTATTACGCTTTCTGCTATATGCATGTCTCCTGTAGAATTTCCTTATGTACCTATTCTTTTGAATGAAACATTTACAAAAGCATTGTGGGATACCGGGCAGAAAAATCATTTATCTCGGAGGAGGTTTATAAGAAATATTTTTTTAATAAACCATTTAGGAATTCACGAGCCGAGGTGGTGCCAAGTGTAAAAATATAGGGATAGTTGAATTACAAATCAGAATAAGGGAATTTAAAAAACATTGGAATTTTCCCATATTGGCGGATTTAGAATATCCTTGTATTTTAGGGGTCGATTTTATAAGGGGATGAAAAATTACACTGAATTTCGATAAAAAGTCACTAGCGATTCCGGATTCGCAAATTGAATAATTACCAATAGATGAGGGGAGTTTAGAAATAGATCTCTCAAAAACGAAACTAAAGGAAGGCCAAAAGAAAGAACTAAAAACGTTATTTAATAGTTTTAAGGGGCTGTTTTCGGATAAACCGGGGCTCACTCATGTATTGTATCATGAAATTGACACTGGCGATAAACCAATATTAGTTTCGGGACCTTATTGGCACGATAGAGTAAAACAAGTAATAATAGACTATCATGTTGACAAGATGATAAGGAAAGGTACATTAATACCTATTCATTCGGCTTATGGGTCTGTAGTTGTATTGCGTCGCAAGAATAACGGATTACCTCCGGATAATCCAGGAACTGATAGATTTGGGGTAGATTATCGCAAGCTTAACGCGATAACTAAATCCCCTATATATCCCTTGCTCCACAATGAGGATTTAATCACTAATATACCGCACACGAAGATTATGAGTTCGTTAGATCTTCGCGGTCTGGGTACTTTCAGCTGGTTGTAAATCCCGGTGATGTAGTCAAAACTGCTTTCGTGACGAAGAACGGCACTTATGCGTTTAAGTGCATGCGTTTGGCCTCTCGGGAGCTGCCCCGAATTTTCAGAAAGCCACAGATATCATACTAAGGATTGTATAAGGGAAGTACGTGAGTGTGCATATGGACGACGTCATCATTTCGTCTCCATTTTATTTGCACACCACGTCTAACATTTAAGGAAGGTATTTCAGTTGTTGCAGGAAACACGGTAGATTTAGAACAAAAGTGCTATTTTGGTTGAGAGAAATTAAAATATTTTGGTTTGGTAATTAGCAAAGATGGGATTACCGCAGATGAATCTAAGGTTAAGGCAATAATTGAGATGTAACCTCCAAAGAATTCAAGGGAAGTGTCGAAATTTTTAGACATGACCTAGTGGTATCAGAAATTTATTAAAAATTACGCAGATCTCTGCGAGCCCCTTTATCAATTAAAAAGGAAATTCAAGAAATTTATTTGGTCGGAGGAGACGCAGTTTGAATTTGAGTCCATTAAGCAGCCAATTGCGGAAGCACCTGTGCTAAAGTTGCCAGATTTTAACAAGAAATTCGAGTTGTTTACTGATGCTAGATCGATTGGGATCGGAGCTGTGCTTACCCAAGAGCTTTGACCCATAGCGTATGGCTCCAGCAAGCTTAATAGTGCGGAGAGAAATTACACTGTATCAGAACGCGAGTGTTTAGCGGTTATTTAGGCTCTGAATAAATTTCGCATTGAATTTTGAAGAGAAAACTATGTATATGACACTAGCTGATGATCGTACTCAAACCACAGAAATATTGACAACTTCTGTAGACATTAGTATTCAAGGAAAGGTAATTTCCACGGAGCTAATAATTTTGAAAAATGCTCGAGGCAACAGAACACTTCAAGGCATAGACTTTTTAACAGCTGTAGGGATCGTCTTAGATCTCCAAAGAAAACAATGTACTTCACTGAAACATCCCACAGAAAATATAATTTTGTGAAAGCGCCTCCTAACATTAATGCTCTTCTCACTGTTGATCCTGAACAACATCTTTTTAAACTATGGGAAAATGAAGGCACTCAAATTTCACTTCAACAACAGGAAGAAATAAATTCACTATTGGAAAAATATGAAGAATGCTTTCAACCAGGGGGAGAGTATACACCATTTAGTGAACATCGTACAAATACAAGAGACCATCTTCCAGTAGCAGTGCCACATTATAGGATGAATCCTTCGAAGAAAGAAATATTGAATCAAGAAATTGGCCGTATTCACAACCCAAATTCGGGAGATGATTTCAAAAGAAAAGATAATCAAATTGTTGTGCATACCGGAAAGCAGATTCGTTTAAAAGATAAAGTTCACATTCCAGTTGATAAACACCCAAATTTCAACTTTGTTGGCAAGCTCTTCAGCCCAAAAGGCAGTTCGCTGCAACAATTGCAAGAAGCTACCCAGACCAGAATGGTTGTTCTGGGACATGGTTCTATGAAACATAAGAGAATGGAAGAAGAATTGAGGAAACGAGGTAATCAAAGTATGTTCATCTGAATGAGGACTTACATGTTGAGGACTTACATCCCTCAATAGGAGCTACTACTACAAGAGCTAATTCTGTCTCCTCACCGGGGGACTTCGACGGATCCAAAGGGGGAGATTGAGTGACGGGTCTTTACGTGACCTTCACACTAATCATCTTGGGGAATCTTTTGGGCTAGCATTCGCATTTAATTCACAGTCATCCCTTTCAAGAAAAAACCCTGATATGTAGATTAGTTCGAGTATATCAAGTCAGAGTTTTGTAATTGTAAGGGAGAAAAGGAGCTGAAAATACGTTGTGGCGTTACGAAGATTGCGATGGGTCTTTACGCGACCTTCACCAACTAATTCACTTGGGAAATCTTTGGGCTAGCATTCGCGTTTATTTCACAGCCATCCCTCTCAAGAAGAAACCCTGATATGCAAATTTGTTAGAGTATATATAGTTAGAGTTTGATAATTGTAGGTCAGAAAGAGTGGAACATCTGAATGGAGCGTTACTAAGGTGAGATTAAGGATTTACGCATCTTGACTTAAGGCCGACGCCCGTATTTTCAAAAACTACCTTTATCCAACAGATGAAGTTGTTTGCAACTCGGATGACGTCAAAGCGATAATGCGTGTAAAAAGATAACCCGTCGTTACTATAGCAACGGGGTGTGGTTAAGAAATGATTGACAGATATAGTCGGTTTCAGAACGCATGCGCAGTTGCAGTAAAATAAACAAACTATTCAACTTTTAGGATTGCCGAGGAAATGGGCGCGCAGTCTATTTATTTTTTCCGTGCAAATATTTTGTGATATCCACAAGTGAATGAACAAGTACGTTTACATTTTCTTGGGTATCATAAACATTGCCCATAGGGTTAAGAATAAAAGATGGAATATTTGTCTTAGCGTATTTAATTCATTTTTTTGTTTGATAGGTATGTAAAATTTCTTTCTGCTCATATCTTAGATACAAATTGTATTTGAAATTATCATGTAAGAATACTCATCAGGAAATAATCATTTTCAATTTGAGTCTTTCACAAGAAAATGTTACTTTTCTAAGAAAATAACCTAGAGCAATTTTTTTCACAAATAGTTGTATAATTCTGTTTTCAAACACATCTATTTCTTGTTTTACAAATTAATGTTATTATTTCCGATACGCCTGAAAATATGACAAAAATTTCACTAAATTACAGTCGTCACTAAACCTGAAAAAAAATTCGTTATTTGGAAAATTTCGTGAAATGATTTATCTTTCAATATAGTTTACAAACCACTTAAAACAAATTTTAAATTCACATACCTATACATCATTATAAAATTAATTGTTCACATACCTTTTTTGTAAGTTAATATTTATTTATTTTACATATCTTACCCATCAAGAAGAACTCCACTAGGAAAACAGGGAAAAAAAACAGCTTTGTCAAGAAATACTCAGTATATTTCCAACTTTAAAAAATTACTTTTGTATTATGATTAACGAAAATTTTTTAATAACATTTTCCAATTTTAAGGCTACAAGTAATTTTAAACATGCATATTTTATGACCAATAATTTTAAGAATTCGTGTCCTTCAATTTAACAACTGGTTAAATCTATTAATTTTGTTTTGAGTTTTTCGTTTTTTTTTTTAAAAAAAAATGTTTTCTCTTATTCCACGCATCTTTGCAGTGCACGAAATACCTCATCAGGCGTATTTTTTCCACACACCAAGTCTCAATGGTTTCAAATGATTTTACTTGCTCATTACATCACATGTAGGTCCCCAAATATTTCAAAAAAAGAGAAAAAATCAATCCCAAGAAAAGTTCGATAAATGGAAAATGCACTTAGCTTTTGGGGTTATTTGACGAAGAAAATCATAAATGTTCTTTTTTCTAGGAAAAAATTCCGAAAAAGAGAAATTTGCAAGAAAGCCGCAAAAAGGAGGCCCCTATTTATATTCATCAATTAATTTCAAATTAAACTTCCATTTCATTTTTT
>BMAV01006745.1:0-31797 GCA_019973955.1 Trichonephila inaurata madagascariensis
AGGGGGGTTTTTTATGACCATCGGTAGATAAAGGGTTAAATTTACAAATATCATCATGTTGTACAATCCAAATGTGTAAGTTGATTTATGTGGAACACAAACACAGGAAAAGAATTAAAACCTGCAAAATTTTAAATATTTATTTTCGTTCTTGAATTAAACATGTCATCTATGGGAATAGGAAGTTTTTTGGAAGAAAATCATTTGGATTGCTGAATATTGAGTCCTCCAAATTCTTTCTAGTAATGATTTTACACAACACAGTTATGCATTTTTACTAGATTCTGTGTAGCGAACCTCTGTTCGCGTTTGTATGAAAAGTAACCTAAGGAAGAAACATATCTAAAACTCAACAACCTTTGTGGAACCACGCCCCTAAGGTGACCGTTTCTTTGATTATCCGCGTGAGCTAGAGGTGTAGGGTTTACAAAAGGAACAGACATTTTTAAATTCTTAATATGACTTTATTAAGAATATTACTTAAACCTCTAACAAATTAGATAATAATATTTAAGAGAGAATCCACTAAGAACAAACACACAATAATAGTTATACCGAATCGCGTAACTTGGACCACTATCAATATCTAATCCGTCTAATCTCACTTCTAATAATATAATAAGTCCTAATATCAAATAATCAATCCTGCCTTAATTTGATCGTAGCTTCAATACTATGAAGAGGCGTCTGGGCGCGTGTGCAATGGTATGCACCTTGACCTAATGGCTTAATCTTCAAAGTAACTTCTACTGGCTGTCAACTCACGCTTGTATTAATCTATCACATAACATTCCCCAAATTGCCATCCGACTTACTGAAATTTCTGTTATTTAAAAGCTATCTCATTTGCATTCCTCTTCATGTTTCACTTCTTGAGTTTTGGTTGGAAAAGGGTTGCCATTAATTTTGGCCCCAAAAGAACCTGGGGGACATGTTAAAGGAAAGACACGTGAGCCCGTCACACCTTTATTCCAATTAATTCCCAATAAAATAAAGTTACAAATAGATAATGGAAGCGAGTTATATCCTTAATTATTATTATTGATAATAATTATTTAGCATGCATATGTGTGAAGAAATGAGAACGTACGAGTTTCGCCTCTGGACTCTGATAACAGGGCTCAATGTCCAAATACGTTAATAATTCAAATTACAATTCTCACAGATATAACTCAAACTAACACCAACACACTTTATTGTCATCTTCTTCCCGAACAAACTGCATCCACTTCACTTTAAATAGCAAATTTCATATACATAAGGCACGGTTCCTGTACAGAAAGAGGTTTTGAAGTCGAACAATCCATTGAGAGTACAGTCGGACCCTGATTTAACGATTTCATCGGAACCGAGAATTTTGTTCGTTATTTCGAGGTTATTCTTTATATCGGGTTGCAAACCAAATGCAAATTGTTTGCACTTACCTTTAAAAAACTATGTAATAAGCAACTATACACATAAAATCCATAGTTAGATATTACATACTTTTATTGAACAGCTAAAATACTAATAGGAAATTATTACGCACTAGTTAATTGGAAAATTTAAATACTGACTAATAGATGTTTGGCAATCTTTTTGATTCCTCGCTCTAAGGAGTTCTTTTTTGACTTAATGCAGAATAGAAAGTACTGTGCCATTTACATCCTGCTGCATAAGGTATGTTTCAGAATGTACAAACAATGTAAAGTATTAGAAAATGTAACAGTTTTGATAGGAGTTTCATAATAAATTTCTGCATCAGAATCGTTATTAATTGGTTCAGACAAATAAACAATTTCCCCAACTTCCGTTTTCAATGGATGGGCAGTCCATCATCAAGTGTAACATAATCGTTAAAATTTAAAATATCTCATACGTTGTGGAGTAAGATGTGATAAGAATGGAATTTCCAGTCCTGTTCAAAACTCCCACGATAGGGTACACTCATATGCACTTGTAAAGTCTAATAATGGTATGCACCCTTTTTCATCGTAATTTGCTGCCCAAAAATGTATTTTTCTGTTCCGGACAAAAAAGATATATCATTTGAAAAAAAAATCCTATTTTCCTAATATAAACTAATATAAAAAAATCCATCTATCGAAATAATCCGTTAATTCGGGGTTTATTATTCTTTAAATAGCGATTTTTGCCTTCATTTTGTCGGAGAAAGAGATGGTGATAATTTTTAAGAAAGTATTTTTGAGGTTTTTGCGTGAACAATAGATATTTTGTATTTTCTTGACTCTATTTTTTTTCTGGTCCCTATAATTCAGTTTCACACTAAGAAAAATGGAATTAATAATAAGTTATACCATTAAAAGTACATTAGTCAGTTATGTAATTAGAAAAAATTGATTAAAAATTGCCAAAATTTTTCAAAATTTAAACGCAATGCGTAAGCGAATTTTTTTATTTGTAATTTTTTTTCTGCTGTTTTACTTAGCTAGGCAAAAGGAAACTTTTCCAGGGTCGAAAAGAAAAAAAATTCGTCCCCCCTATGTGAAAACAAGGATTTAAGGTCATATTTCAGGCATTAAGAACTGGTTAATATTTCATTAATGCCCACAACTTTTAAAATAATTAACTGCGTCATGGCTTTAGTACCGACAAGTAAGAAAGAGATAATACAGATACCTGATTGTAACCTTTTTACTAGTAAAAAAGACGTTAAAAACAAGAATCCACTAATAAATTTAAAATTAGTTTAACTATATATATATTTAAACATTTTATATATATATTAATGGTTAAATTACTCACAAGTAATTAATCAGTTGAATAAATGTGTATATTAATGTCAAAATTCAAACTTACAAATCATTATTTTTAATTTATAAAAAAGTTTAAATAAACGGGTTCATTTTTTCAGACTAAAAAAGGAAGAAGGAATAGACATTTACATGTAAATTAAAATACGCAACTTTCATTTTGCCTTGCATGATTTCTAAAATAAATATTCTTTTTTCTTTCAAAACATACATTTTTTATTTTTTATTTTTGTAAAAAATGCATACTTTATTGAAATGATATTACGCATTAAAAGTTTTCCACTACTTGCTGGTAAAAAATAATGCAAAAGGAGCTTCAATAGCTATAAAAACGTATTGTTTAAACTTAATAATTTCGTATTGTAAATATTTCAATAACATTTTTTTTTTTCGAAATAAGAAAAAAATCAGACATACATCCGAAAACTGTTCTTAATTTAAAAAGAGTTACCCAAATGAAGAGTTGACAAGTTAAATAAAAAGAATATCTTTATTAGAAATCAAAATAAATCGAAGCGTTGTAACATATGCCCCATCGTTTCGACAGTAGAAAGATCGTGGTTGATTCTTAAGAAAGATCCGCATAGCTTCCTTAACCTCATCGTTTGAACGGAAATGTAATGCTGTCTTAAGTGGAAAAAAAGTGTGGAAGATTTCAGAGAGATAAATCTGAACTGTACGGCGGGTGTTCCAACACTTTTTAACAAATATTTTTAAGGTTATCTGGTTTTCACGGGAGACGTACGCGCCGGCATTGTAATAGAGATTTGATACTGTTTGCCACCCTTCACGAAAACTTTAGGGCCAATGGTTCGAACTAAGCAGTGCTCACATCATATTCTGCCCCCATTTGCATCCAGCTCCCCTTCCGCAATCAGAAACCATACTACAGCACATTATTCCAATATGGATGCATTTATGAACAGCACGACTTTGTTTTTTATTTATTTCTTCTAACACGTATAGGTTTCATTATTGCACGACATTTGCGGTGAACACTAGAGTTTCTGATTCCTCGGGGTTTTCCATTCCCGGGAATATAATTGTCATTCCCGGGATTCCCGGAAATACAACAAAATTTTAAAAAATTAAAAAACAAGTTATTTTTAAATAAATTAATAATAATTATATAAAATACGGAGAAACACATATAAAATTCAAGAATTAATACTTATAAATATAATGAGATAAAAAATACAAAAAATATATATATAATAAATTGATTATTCATTTTTAACCCTTTATCTACCGACGGTACTTATAAGTACCACTCACTTTAAAATTACTTAGAATAACCATTTTTACGAATATAATGACGATACTTAGCAGGAATTTTATTTTATATCCACTCTTCCAAGATTTATGGTAGCACGGGCTCTATGATTAGCATTTTAGTGGAGAAGGCGAATAGTTTTATAGCACAAATTGCGTTTTCAGCTGACGGCGTTTTCAGTGGTTTGCGGATGGTCATTTTTGTTCCAAAAAAGTAGTTAATGTCAAAAGGTGAGTGTCTTATTTTTTTGTATGTTAATGAAGATCTTAGAAAACGATTTGACTATTTATATTTATTCTAAGTAAACAGTGGTTATAATTAATTTTACAGTTGGATATCTTTAATTAATTAATTAGCTCTAACAGATTAAATTCCCCGAGGTTGAGTATTTTTTTAATGTATATCCCTTAAATTTCAATGTAGTGATTAAAAAAAAACTATTACATGAAAAAAACTGCAGTAAATCATAATGCAGCAGATAAAAGGTTAAAATAGGATTTCAGAAAGCATAAGAAATTTATACTTTTATCACTCAGTCTAGTTCTAAGCTTTGTGACGAACCATACAGCAGCAGAAAATGCTCTCTCGGCTTCAACTGACGTCAGAGGAATTATTTTTAAAGCCTCATATAGTTTTATCATGTTTGGTGAAGTATTATCAGTCTATTCGAAAAACTGCAGCTCTTGTTTCATAATTTTGTTGAAACTAGTTTTTTTTTTGGTTGTACAATATAAAACTTTTGTTTCAGAATAAATGGCTTTCTCTAATTTTTCATCCAACGTCAGTGGTTTTTCCCAAAATCTCCAGGCTTTTTTCTTCTGAATGTAAAGATTTGGGATATTTTCCTCTTCTTCGCAGAAAAGCCTTGTTCTGTTATTTGGGCTTATTTTAATCAAAAAAATTTTTACCAGGCAATTGGGAAATATCGAAAATAAGGGCAGCTGCTTCGTATTTTCCCCAAAATTCAGGTATTGATTAATCCTATTAAATTAACGTTGTGTTCGTCATGAATTTTTTGGATTAGAAAATTTTTCCCCTATTTTTCGAAAATTTTCCGGAATTTTTTTGCTTTAATTTTTTAATAACGAAAGAAAATATACCAACCTTCTGCAGGAGCAAAGTTGCATTTCGACTGCATAATTTTTCAAAACCTGTTATAATTGAAGTCAGAGTTTCAAACTTTAAAAATTCCATTTTCCCCCTTTTTTTAATGTAAATTTAAATGCTTTTTAAAATTGTTGACTTTATTTCTAAAAATCTTTAAGCATTGCCAGCAAACTATTCCAGCGTGTTTTGATACCCAAAAACAAACCATCTGTTCACACCCCCAAGACTCTTTTTCTAACATTTTTTTGTAAGATATCATTCTTGGAGGTGTTTTTCCCTTGAATGACCCCCATGCGTTTCCCGGAAATAGAAAAAGTACAGAAATCTTATGTTTTCCCCCAGGATCTGGGGTTGGGGGAAAAAAAACCCATTGAAAACCCCCTCCTATCCTTTTTTATGCCCCTGTTCGGTGGGTGCTATGGTTGAAATTTTTTGGACAAAATTTTACTGCCATTTTTTATTTGAGAAAACCCCAATATAACAGTAAAAAAAAAATGTATCTAAATACAAGGGTTTGAGATTTAAGGTATCCGACTACGTTGGGAACCGTGATTTTGAAAAAAGCGCATAAAGGGGAAAATTTTCAGGATATTTAGTGTCACTTAGATTAGAACAAAATGTATAAAATTGTTTTAAGGACATTTTAAAAAAAATTATTTAAATACAATTTTTTGGCAAAAATTTTAAACCCTCAGAATAACCTTTTTTTTCAAAATGTTCTTTTGGGGAAAAAGCTTCAGTAATAATATTTTGTTGTTTATAGCCCCAGACCTCTGTCCAGAGGCTCAACTATGATTTTTGGAAACATTACATTATTTTAGAGTTAAAAACCCATTTAAAAATGATCGGCGTTTTTTCAAAACCCTCCCCCCGCTGTTGTCGTAAAACATGGATAAAACTAAAATTTTCAAAATTTTATATATTTAAAAAATTTAGTTGAGCCTCTGTACAGAGGTCTTTTTTTATATACAGCCAAAATATTTTTTTTTGGAACTTTTCAAAAAAGGAGAATATTTTGAAGATGGGTCATTCTATGTTCTTTTTTTGTGAAAAATATTGTACTTAAAAAAATTTTTTTTTTTGTAAAATTTTCTTCAATTTTTTTTGTATTTTCAACCTAAGGGGATATTTAAAATCATAAATTTTTATCCATATTTATACGTTTTTAAAAATCAGGGTTTCCGAACGTCGTCGGATCCCTTTTAAGGTGTCGGAAAACACGTTCAAAGTTTTTTTTAAAAAGATAAAAACATTATGAATAATGCCGAATAGATGGCGCTGTTTCAAAACAGTAGTGTAGAAACAATCATACCCCTATTGGGGAGGGAGTTATCTGATGACAGAAGAGATAGAGAAGTGTTTTGAGAGAGTACGAGAGTAGAGTTGGTGAGGTTGTTAAAAAGGGGGGTGGGGTTTTAAAAAAATAAAAAAAATTTTTTATTTGTTACCAAAAGTGGGGGTTGATTTCAGATAGTATCATCATTACAAATAATTTTAGATATCATTATTAATATAATATCAATAATTATCGAGCAATATTTAAAAAGAATTCTAAAGTTTACAAAAAATTTCAATTATAAGTGAAATTTCAGCAATTTTTTAAAAAAAAATTTTTAAAACAATTAGAGATAAAAAACAAATTTTTTATCAATAAAAAAATTTCCAATTAAAAATGCATGCATATACTTATTGAATGCTCCAAAAAATTTTTAAACTTTTTTAAAAATATAAAAATTTTTGAGCTGATTGAATATATATTATAAGAAATTTGGGCATATTTATGAGGCTATTACTGAAATAAAAGGGGCCCTAACTCAAAAAAAATTCATACAATAAAAAATTTTTTTAGACACCCGATGAAAATAGATAAATATCAGGTTCAAAAGTTTGTAGAGATATACATGTAATATTTTTATAGCAATCATAGACCCCGCCCTGAAAATATATATAGATATTGAACCATTTGTTAGAGATGCTGAAGTGCAGCGCTAGTGAGGTCACTAGTGAAGTGTAAAAGTCCGTTTCTTCTTCTTCTCTCTAGAAGTCAATCGGGAGAGAATCCAAACGGAGGGTGTTAGGGGCGTCGTAGAAAACGTCGAAGGGTGTAGAAGGTTCGGGAACCTCAGGGGTCTGCGGAGCTTTTTTGCTTCCCCCGGGTCACGTTCTTCCAAGTCTCACTGATGCAAAAACACTTCTGTTTGGGTGGGAGCTGGGATTACTATTCGGCTATTGGTCCTTTTTTCACCCCTCTTGCGGTGGAGTTTGAAGCTGGGGATTTGAAAAGGAAAGTGCACCGGTCACCCTTTTTTGGCTGGATAAAGGGATGTCAAAGGTTAATTTGCCCTTTTTAAATTTAAACGTTGGGTTGTCCAAATTTGTGGGATAATTTCCCCCGCGAAGCTTCTTTGCCACCAAACGTCATTAGCTTTCTAATGAATTGGGTCCTTGGTAAAGACCACAGCATATTTAAATGTTCATTTCCCAGTAGTTTGAAGAGTAATTTTTTTTTTTTTGGTTTTTTTCTGTAACGTCGAAACTAATATATGTTTTGGAAAGGCAAAAAAAAATGCTCTATTTAAGAAAAATTTTAAAAAAACCCCCAAAAAGTGTTTTTTTATTTATAAATTTACCATTGCAACGTGTTCGATACCTTAATATCTTTCCAGCAATAAAACCAATGAAAAAAAAACAATTTTCGATACTGACTCAAAAATGTTAAATATTTTTTATGACACTACACTGTGCCGATTATGTTCCTCGATCACATTAGTAGGGAAAGGGGTTTTATGAGAATTCTTTTTTAAAAAAATTTTCATAAATTTTTTTAAAATTTCTAAAAAGTCTTACCCCACAGTTAAGGTGACTGATTAACAAGGTTCGTAAACCCTGATTTTATAAAAAACCTATAAAGGAGTTTACTTTTATTTAGTGTCACTTTTTTTTAGGGAAAATACATATAAAATTGTTTTGGGGAATATTATTACAAAAAAAAATTTATTTAAATGTAATGTTTTGGAAAAAAGAAGGAAAATAATACATCTTTTCCCAAAAAAATCCCTTTTTTTAACACTAAAAATACCCATAACGGGTCAAATGACCCATTTTGAACTTTTTCATTGGAAAAAAAGCACCCCGTATCATTTTATTGCTTTTTTCACATTTGACCTCATGACTTTTTTTAAATAATTAATCTTTCAGTTATTATAATTTTTTTTTTTGTTTATTTTGTTTGTATACCATTATCTACCACAACAGGTCATTTGACCCGAGAGCATTTTTGTTTTATGTTTATCGAGTCAATTGCTTATCGTATTGTAGTCGGTAAGTTGCACGTTTTTGCAAAGACTGTTGCATAAAGTAGTTAATTCAAAATAGCTGAGAATAATTTCAAGAAAAGTCTAAGTTCTATGTCTTGCAGATGGCTTCTTCGGGTTTTTTCAATATCCTTGATTTAGCTGGCATAAATGCCTGGATTTTGTAGAAGGAAACGACAGGAGAAAACATCTCAAGACAAGATTTTTGACTTTTGACTAGCAGTAGAACTTGGCGCCGATTTTCGAGAACCCCTTGAACAACCAAAACAAAGAAAAAATACGAAAGGATCATTGCCTAAGTCTACTACAGATGCTTATCAACGTAAGACATGTCAAATAGGATACTGTAAAGAAAATAAAACCAACAAAATTTGCGCTAAATGTAAAATATATGTTTGCGGAAAATGTACAATGGACACACTTATATGTAAAAAATGCGATGAGCAATGAATTAAAAATTCTAATTTTTTTGCTTTTGTAATCGAAATGGTCAATTTACTATTTTGTTTTATTATAATAAATTTAATTTTTATTTTTATTTCCTTTCTAACATCCATGTTTCATACATTCAAGCATAAACATAAAGTCGGGTAATTTGACCCGCTATGGTAGAAATAGGTATCTATTAAGTGTTGGTATGATTAGTGTTAAAAATGCTTCGAAAATAACAATACTTTGCCTATATATAGCTAGGACTTCTATACTGGGGTTGAACAAATATTTTAGAAAAACTCACTGAATAGTGAGAAAACTGAAATAGCAACGGGTGTTTCTTGTTAAGATACTTTGATATAATAAAATATGAATATATAAATTATATATAAAATCCTAGTTTAACCCCGTTATAGAAGTCCTAGCCAAATATAAATGAAACATTATTATTACAGAAGCATTTTTCATAAAAGGAAAATGTTTTGAAAACGCGTAATTCTTCATTCATTTCTGGCCAAAAAATTATATTTACCGTAAAATCTGACGTATATAATGCGCACCCAAACTTTCAAAATTAATTTTTTGATTTTTAGGTATATTTACCGTATAACACGCACCCCCTTTTTTATGAAGAAATCTGAAATGTTAGTATACAATGCTCTTATGTTTTGAAGTCATTTATTCGAGGTATTACCCCAGACTTTTGACAAAATAGTTTTCTTCTAGAACTAGAACTACAACTCTTTTAGTTCATATAAGGCAAGTCATTTCTTAACACGCTCTTATAAGTTTCACTTGTATGTAAGGGAATCTTTGAACTCGATTTTTACCCACTTTAAAAAGGTTAGATTAATTAGAAATTTTGCACACTTGTCAAGGACCGATGACAATACAATAATTCCATAATTTTGTTTCATTGTTCTGATCAGGATCCTCATAAAAAAGAATTTTAAGGATTTCGAGATTTGGCGACTAATTCATTGTATCGTTTCCAGAATTGGCGACTAATTGCATAAACCATTCTCAGATTTAGTGACTAATTCCATATGTCATTTCCATATTTGGCGACTAAAAGATTAAGAAGCAATCCTAAAGCCGCGAATAGGCTTACGGTTAATACAAATAAAACAAAAAAATAGTGTTCTTTATGTGAAAAAGGGTAGGATGGGTGCGTAGTTTTTCTGAAAATGGAAATAAAAAAAAGACTCGTACATGTGAATAAAAGTAATTTATGTTCTTACTGCTAAATATTTTTTATTTTTATAAAGCAATACGTTTAGAAGTGATGATATGAATTAACATTATAGCAATATGTTTAAAAGGTGATAATACGATTGACATTTAATATTTCTTCTTAAAAAGTATTTCGATGCATGTAGAAGTAAAAAAAATTATATGCTTATCTCTTTTGTTATTTTTAAAGCTATCGTTATCGTTATTATATACCCCCGGGGTATAACGCGCACCCTCGAGTTTCGATCTAAATTTTTGTGTTAAAAGTGCGTGTTATAAGCCGGATTTTACGGTAAATTATTTTTTCCTGTAATAATATTCTTAAAACCATATTATATATATTCTAATTCAACTGATAATAATATCAAAAAATTATTCATTTATACGCTTTTTCAAAATCTTAGTTTTGAATCACATTAAATTATAATATCCAAAAATTATTCATTTATACACTTTTTCAAACTCATGGTTTTGAGTCACATTAAATTATAATATCCAAGCAAAGAAAATTGAAATAAACGAAAAAACAAGCAAAAATAAACGAATTTAAAATCGCGACATCTCGAATGAAAAATGGATTTTCTCATCTTTTTTTTCCCTCTATCATATTTTTCATTCACGGAGTCGACACATCATTCAATTTACTCTCCTCCAAAATCTTTATTTTTGAGACCAAGGTGAAAAAAAAAAGCTTTGCGGTGCATTCTGGATCTTTTCTTTATTCTAGTAAAGCCTACGTGCAGTTACGTTTTAAAAATATATATATAGCAGTCACGTAAAATCTAAAGTACGTGAAATTTTTATCAAGGAAGAATCGAGAATAAGTTTACACTTTCGGATACTTGCGTTTTTGTTAAAATTGATACAGTGAAATACGTTTAACGCGAAAGCGCTTAAGACGAAATATCGGTTAACACAAAATAATATAGCGGTCCCGATAAATTACTGTGTACTTTCATGCATTTTTTCTCTTAACACGAAACGAAAATCGTTTAAAACGAAAAGATGGTGAAGGAGGATATTATAACTGAGCCGACATTTAACGAAATGTTTGGGGAAAGTTTCTGAATTATACTATCCTACTATACATCGAAAGAATTCGTTGCAGTAGATGGTGATAATGTGTGTACAACCCCAATTATAGAGCAAACAAAGACATTTTGATGTTTGTTTACGTCATTCAAAATGAGGAACATCATAAAAAGTATGCGCTGTTATTTAGACGCTCATTCCAATGGTGAAATGAATAACAAAATAGATGACATCGAAAACTTGATGCTAAAAAAAGACAATGCAAAAGAAAAATATCAGATAATTTCCCAAAAACTCAATAAATATTTTGTTTCTCGAGAAACTTGAAAATTTTGTATTAAATTTCCTTAAGTACTTGTCAATGTTTTTGTTTCATTGATTTTTATTAAACGCATGAGTATACACATATCCATAAGTAAAATGTACTCTAATAAGCAATTTTGTTGAATACACACACATGATTTTTTTTTGTAATAACCTTTAAGGAATCCGACTACTTTCGGAACCGTGATTTTAAAAAGGCACATAAATGGATAATTTTTACGATATTTAGTGTCACTTAGATTAGAATACATGCATAAAATGGTTTTAAGGACATTCTGACAAAAATAAAATACTATTTAAATACAATATTTCGGCAAAAAAGTCACTTAGAATAACCTTTTTTCAAAATGTTCTCCTTTTGTCAAAAATGCTTCTATTATAATAATATTTTGCCTGTATATAGCTCAGACCTCTGTAGAGAGGCTCAACTATGACTTTTAAAAAATTCACATTATTTTTAAATTTTTCCCGAATTGAAATACTTACTGGCGTTTTTTTCTTAAAATTTCTCCTCTGTTTTCGTAAAACATGGATAAACCCACTTCTAAGTTATATATTTCAAAAATTCTAGTTGAGCCTCTGTACAGAGGTCTGAGCTATAGACAGGCAAAATATTATAATAATAAACGCATTTTTCATAAAAGGAAAACATTTTGAAAATAGATCATTCTATGTGTTCATTTTTTGTCAAAATATTGTTCTTAAATAATTTTTTATTGTAATACTATTCTTAAAACAATTTTATATACATTTTCTAATCTAAGTGACACTAAATATCATAAATATTATCCATTTATATGCTTTTGCAAAATCACGATTCCGAACGCAGTCGGATACCTTAACGCGAAAAAAATATTTCAGTCCTCTCGGCTTTATGTTAAACGATTTTCACTGTACGTCAGAGTTGATGTGTGTCATTTTTCTCTGATTTCAATGAGTGAGGGAGAGTTATATTGACGTCACACTATAAAGCAGCAAGTGAGCTATTTTGAGCCTCCGTCAAGTGAGGATGACGATGCATCAGCTGCTACATAAATATGTATATATGCTTGTGTTTAAGATAAATCAATGAAATGAAAACATTCAGGAGAAATTCATGAAATTATTACTAAATTTTACAGTGCTTTTTAAAAAAATAAAACATTTTCTGAGTTTTTGGAAATTAATCTAATATTTTTCTTTGCATTGTGTTTTTAGCCTCAAATTGTCAACGAATTGTTCTATGTCGTCCATTTTGTTATTCAATTCACCATTGGAATATGCGTATAAATAACTGCTCCTATTTTTCTTCGTGTTCATTTTGGATGACGTGGGAACGTGAGCTACATATTTCATTTCATTTCATTTTCATCGTAGTAATTTGCATCTATGATATTTATTTTTGAGCTTTTAACAAACTCCAGAATGTCTTTACCAGCCATAATTGGGGCTGTACACACATTATCATCATTACTGCAAACTATTTCTTCCGATTATACGGTAGGATAGTCCAATAATACAGAAACTTTATCAAACATTTCATTAAATGTTCATTCCCAGAAGCGATTTTTTCGGTTAGGGAGAAAAAAATACATGAAAATACATAGTAGGTTGTCGAGACCGTTGTATTATTTCGTGTTAACCAATATTTCGTCTTAAGCGTTTTCGCGTTAAACGTATTTCACTGTAGAAATGACGGTGACAGTCTACACTTTTACCAGGTCACAAAATTTGACGATAAAATCGAATGCGCTCAGAAAAAGGGAGGATTAATTAACGAGGAAACTTAAAAACTCTTAGAAATTTTTTTTTGAGGCCTACGTTAGAATGATGGAGTGTAGAAATATTGAAGTCAAACATTTGACAGCAACTTTGCGTTTCATTTGACAAGCGAAATTGTGATTACGGATTTGAATTGCTGTGTTCAATATTTATGTGACTTTTAATTTATGCTATTATAGACTTGCACTTGTATGTTATAAATTTCCTGCGAAAAGAAAATAATTCAATTCTAAGCAGATTTTGTAATAGTGTGGTGAGGGATAAATCTTGGGGCATTGTAATACTCAACAATTTTTATTGAAAGTAATATATTAATATTTTAGTTGAACAGTTTAGAATTACAGCCAAACAGTTTCTCTCTAATTTTAGAATCATACTAAGTTTCGAGAGATTCTAATTTAATTCACCAATTCAAATAACAAATAGTCTCACAAATACGGTCACCAAACCTCTCCGTACAGTTACAATCTAAGCATCCTCCACGTTCCCACTTCCGATCACTATATCAAACCTAATCTCTGCATATATCATGGTTCTCTCTCAATACGAGATTCTCAAATCCATCTAACAATCCATAAAATGAATTTCCCAAGAGGTTAGTTGAAAATGCACATTGTGAGAGCCCGCTACAAATCTACTGTAATTACTAGAGAGTTAGAGAATAAATTATGAAAGAGTCTGCTTGTTAATCTGTTAGAACTTGTCTTCTTAGAATCTGTTGTCTGCTTCTCCTGCATTTCAATGACGATCAGTTGCATAATAATATTCGATCATAACGCGATTACAGAACACAATAATAGTATCGTATCTACAGACATTACATTAATTATAAATAATAATAATAAACTGAAATTGATGTAATCAAAAACGCATTACTTTAACAAAAAACAATGGTTTTAAATATATCTGCTTTATTATCGTAAAACAGGGGTGTCTAACCCGCGGCCCGGGGGCCGCATGTAGCCCGCCTTGAATAATTTTGCGGCTCACGAGATTCTTTACAACTTTAAAAAATTCGACTATTTTGTACAATATTTTTTTCTTTAAAGAGGTGTTTTTATTTATTTATTTATTTTTGTAAAAAATAAATCCCCTAACTGTTATTATTTCATCACGCTGCTTCTGTTACTGCGAATCTCTTTTTTTTTTCTAAATTGAAATTTATCAAACATAAATCGTGCTCAAACTTAATGCAAGAAAATCTGCAACATCAATTACGATACGCAAATACACACGCATTGAGATCGACTTGCAAAAACTAAGTGAAAGAGTTGAGAAACAGATAACTCACTAATTAAATTAATTAAACATTATTTAATCATTGCATTATTATTATTATACTATCCATGTTTGTATACATGAAAAACAATAATAATATAACAGTCTGTTTTAAATTTTCACTCCAACAAATGTTTGCAATGGATCCAAATCTAATATGAAGTTATATATTTTTATATGCAGCCCGCGATATTGTAAAGTTCTTCTGAAGTGGCCCGCGAGGTCATTTGGGTTGGCCACCCCTGTCCTGGAACAAGGGTGTCAAACTCAAAGGCTAACTTAGGCAAAACCAATAAGATTTAACTTTAGGTGGGCCGCAAAAAAATCAATATTCGTAGAAACGTAAGTTTATTTCGAATAATACATTATAATAAACATAAATAAAAAAAAAATAACGTTTTCGTCCTGACACTTGATATCTTTTCTTTGCTACTATTTTTCCTATTTTAGAAGAAACTTTTATATTTTATTACCAATTATTGTGTCCCGATATACTGGAAGGGACGTAAAAATGTTCGTTGTAGGCCGGGAGTTCGACACCTCTGTCCTAGAATGAAGCTTTATAAAATTATAGATAAATATGTGCATTATAATTAAATCCAGATTCCATTTAAAAGACATTCCTTACTCTTAGTTTAATATTTCAAAAAATGCAATATCTTGAAGTTCGAGAAAAATGAAAAGCTTTTGTATTGTGAAGCCTAATATTTCGTAATATATTTAGTTCTTAAGGTAGCCAAATCATGCAATTCGAATTAATAGCTATGAAAGATAATTTTACTTAACTAAAAATGATTTCGTAGACTCTCAGCTTGAAAGGTAAAAGAGAAGTAAGGTTGAACTTGAAGTAAACAGAATAGTTTAATCACTATTTGCAATAAAATCATCATATTTTAAGTTAAATCGGCGCAATAAGTGGTTGATCATATACGTCTATAGGATCTAGAGCAGGGGTGGCGAACCTTTATGGATCAACGTGCCATTTTTTTCCAAAGAAATGTTTAATGAGGTACAAATGTGCTGTCAAAGAATTTTGAGTTGTGATTATTGAAACATAATAAAATTAAATGCTAACAACTCAAAACTCTTTATTTACTACTAAAAATTACATTTTGCACTGTATAGTAGTAACTGTTTTAGTTATACGTGTAATTCAAATTCAAGTAAGATTACAGTGAGTTTTTTGTTGTAGCAGATTATAGATGAAAAATAACTTATATTACGATCGTAAGATGTTACTTTTAGAAGAATGTAAGCCGAATTGTGTGGAGTAATCTGCCAAATGATTTCTAAGAGTTTTTCATCACTGAAAATAATAAATCGCAGGCATAAGCAGATGAAAATATTGTTGAAATAGCATGATCTAGCTTCTTCAAAAAGTTAAATGTGTCTGGAATCAATTTTCATACATCTAGAATTTCCCTATTAGCATTTTTACCTATATTGCTTGTGAATCTTTCTATTTCAATCAATTCCAACTTTGTCCTGGTTTCGATAAATTTTTGAATCCATATTAAACTAGACTGGAAATCAATCTCTCAGTTGCATTTCAAATTTTGTCAATTTTAAACCAATAGAATTGGTACAAGTTCATTTTAACAAATGAAGTCACATCAGAGTACATAAAAAACTTGAACGCTTAGAGAAAATCTCACTGGAAATTGCTAAGAATCACTCACGTTTGTTCGTAATACTTCGTTATTTTGAAGTAAAATGACAAACCGTTTTGATCTGTCGCGTGTCCAAAATACTAAGTCAAAATAATATTGGCACGCCACTGGTTCACCATCCCTGATCTAGTGAATTTCAAGACATGAGTCTTCACTTGCAATTGAACCTCTGAATGTCGTCACATTATAAAAAGAAAAATGCAATTCACATCAGCTTGAAGAGGAGCTGATAAGGCCGGATTACTATTGTGAGGTCTGCGTTAGGATGACTTGATGCCCGTTATGCTGGAGGCCTGAAAGGTCCGATAGAAGGTTTGAGAGTGTCCAAGCGAATATAGATGTGAATCTGATAGAGAGTTTGAAAGATTGTGTTGGAGCGTTTTGAAGCGTGTGGGTTTCTCCTATTGGTGTCTCTTTAGGTAGAATACGTCACCCTTTAAAAGCGAAATGTGATACAGAATCATTTCTGTTTGGACGTAGTCGAGATTACTCTTAGGTCATTGGTACTTGTCAACCCTCGTGCGGTGGATTTTGAAGCCAGAGATAGGCGTGGGAACTGCGCCTGTCACTTCTCTGTCGGCTGGATAAGGGGAGGTCAAAGACTGACTTACACTAGAACATAAGTGTCGGATTGTCCTGTTTTGAATGCTTTCCCATGCGAAACTACGTGACCGTTGGGAAGTTATTAGTTCCCTAAAGGAATAATTGGTCTTTTAGTGGAGACCGTCGCTTGATTGCATAAACAACTTAGAGCAGTGCTTCTCAAAGTTTCAATACTTGCGAACCAATATTCATTCATAATTTTCATGGCGCCCCCAATAGTAACAATTATCTAATTCAATAATACACTTTGACACTAAAGCTACAATAGAAGTTTACCTCTTAAGTGCCATTGACGTATATAAACATTTCACTCAGCCAAAGCGTTAATTGCTTTGGACGTACATATACGTCTTTCTGAAGTACGATATTTTCTGAGCACTGCTATTCATAAAGTTATTCCGAAGACTTTGGAATGCAATGAAAGGACCTTTACAGAGTTTTTGAAGGATTAACTTATTTCAGAGGATTTGCGCTTATTATTCTCTCGCAATACATCACATACGTAAAAGCCTACGTGGAAAAACGGTATTGGGGAGCGAATCACGCAAATTTTGAAATTTAAACACGGCGATATGTTACACATGTCATGTCATTGATAATATTAATGCGTATGTCAAAATGGAAATGGCTTTGTTACAAACAATTTTTTGTTTTTAATTTTGCCCCCGAAAGTTGTCATGCCCCTTAAAGCTCCCACAAAGTTTCACCTTGTGGAAAATCACTGCAAAGAGTGGAAGTACGGAATGGTTTCTTATGTCCTCCAGGCCCATGGCTTTGCAAGCAAGCCAAATGAAGCACAAAGCACCCAAAACATATTCTTTGTATAATGCAAAAGTGACCAGACAAACAAGTTTTTATACAATCAAGCGTGACCTCGGTAGCGCCACACATGATCATGAACTCGTACAGCGTTGTCGGGTTGCGTGCGCGGCCCTACTCCCGCTGAAGACCCGTCGTATAAAACAAACAGTGTTCCGCAAACCCTCAGACCGGGATCGAATGGTGCTGGCCGCCTGAAGAACATTAAACTATTGCCATTTTATTTAAAATAGTGTATTTCTCGGATTTTACAACTTTCCACAGAAATCACTCTCTTTATATTCCACGTTAATCACTTTTATTCATTTTTGTGTAACTATATTTTAGTCTTTGAAGGCATATTTAAATGTAAAACCAAATTAAAAATTCTAAATGAAACAATCTAATATATAAACAATCAACATGTTCCACCCTCAGCGGCCGCGGTAAAATTATCAAACGTTGACCGGTCCGGTAAAGCGATAAAAAAGGTTGGAGCAGCACTTGCCAAAGGTTGAGCAGCATAAAGGATCTGAGGCACGCTAAATCTGTCTTCTTGGACTCAGACCTCCCACCGGCGTGGTGTAGAAATTTGGAGAGGGGATTCGCCCAGGTGCCGTCCCGTTTTTAAGATTCAAAAATTATGAGGTCCATCCCCAATAGCCCCTCGTGCTGCTATATAAGTGCGATGCTGTTAATAAACACTACTTGTACAAGGTACTAATGTCGACATACCCTTGTTTAAAACAAAATTTAAAACTCAGAGAGAATTACTAATTTTTTATCAAAAGAAAAGAAAAACTTCTTTGAAACTTCTGAGATAGACTTGCATTCTCTTAAAGAGCGAACAGAGTGAGTTGTTAAGGTATCCGACTACGTTCGGAAACGTGATTTTAAAAAAGCGCATAAATGGATCATTTTCATGCTATTTAAAGTGTCACTTAGATTAGAATACATGTATAAAAATTGTTTCATGACCATTTTGGACAAAAAATTTATTTAAATACAATATTTTGGCAAAAAATTAGAATAACCTTTTTTCCGCAAATGTTCTCCCTTTGTGAAAAAATGCTTCTATTACAATAATATTTTGCCCGTATAGAGCTCAGACTTCTGTACAGAGGCCTCAACTATTATTTTGAAAAATTCACATTATTTTCAGAGTTACAAAACCCATTGAAATAATGATCGGCCCTTTTTATAAATTTTCCCTCTTGTCGTAAAACATGGATAAAACCCAATTTCTAAGTTATATATTTCAAAAATTCTAGTTGAGCTCTCTGTACAGAGGCCTGAGCTATATACAGGCAAAATACATATAATAGAAGCATTTTTCACAAAAGGACAATATTTTGAAATGTCTATTCCATGTTCATTTTGTCAAAATAGTGTACTTAAATAATTTTTATTGTAATACTATTCTAAAACAATTTTATGTATTATTTTCTAATCTAAGTGACACCAAATACCATAAATATTATCCATTTATACGTTTTCAAAATCACGGTTCCAATAATGTAGTCGGATAAATCTTAATGGAATTTTTAGTGCGTAGAAGTCCGTTAGAAATGTGGACAGGGAATCTCTTTTCATTTCAAGTAGAAAGCTATTTTGTGCAGTAACAAGTTCTTCTTGCTTTTTCAATTTGTTTTGGTAAACTTTCACTAACCCAATTCAAAGTGTAGCCATCCGAAAGTATCACAATCTCAAATGACTAAAAGAATCATCTTTTGAATTTGGGAGCAGTTTCCTAAATAATTTGACCGCGTGACCTTCTTTTTTGTGCAAGAAATTGTTCTCTCTTTCTCTTTGTCTTTTGCAATTTTTTAAATTATTTATAAGTAATTACTTGAGTGGTTATTTTTAAAATGACACGACAGGGAAATTTTCTAAAATTAAGATAACATAGAAAAAAATGGCGTTTAGGAAGAATTTCGAAACAAAATTATTACGTATACACTGGCTAAAAAAATATTGTAGATTACAGACTGTGTTATTGGGATCCTAATCGAAAAATATCCATTTGATATTTAAATGAAACAGAAAGGCAGTTCGTTATAGAATTCGAGTAAGTTTTTCATAAACATGGATAAAAATACTAGTGGGGTAATGTTCATTGAAAAAAAGGAGTGTTGTTTATGATTTCTATTCAAAAGTTATCAAAACCTTAAAATTATATTATCAATTTATTATATCGAAGCATTCTAATACGGAGGCTTCTGAAAGAACTTTTTGAAGAACGAAACTTGATGTATATACAGGATTAATTTCCGAATTTTAAGGCCAAATAATTGTATATGAAATATTTAATAAACTTCAAATAAAAAAAACTGCTCAAAAAAAAATTAAGACCGAAATGTAGAAAATATTTACTACAGATATGAAATTTTAAGAAAATGCACACATCTTTTCCACATTCCTTCGTCATTTGCTCTGCTATATAAAAATTCGGTTATAAATACAAGTACTTATGTACTATAACGTACGTAAAACCAATTTCATCAAATCAAAAGACCTCGCCAAATAGAGCGATGCACAGCCAATTAAATGGAAACAGTTCTCGAGAACGTAAGAATACAGCAATAATTACAATGACAGCCTTTGGCTTGGCAACATATTTTGAATTGGCAATGTCTTTTCGTTGGACCAAATGGGTTGACGGTATAATACGTATCTAAATAGATAAGTAGCTGATAATATAATAAATGTAACCAAATACTTTTTCTTAATCTAGAAATCGGTGCAAACACATTAGGCAGAATACAACTCACACACACAAATGAAAATTTTTCAAAAAGCAAAAACATATTTGGCTTACGGAAAATATTATATACTATATATCGAAAGTTTTATAGCTCGATAAAACATACAATGATTTTTTTAATCACTATTATGAAAGTTCAACGTTTGTCACATAGAAGTTTTAGAATAGCTAAAACACCTGTGTGTGGAAGCAAAATAGAAAAGAAAAACTGCACTTTTTAACTTCAACAACATTGTTTAATTAATTACTGCCTCTGGCATAACATCATTCATCTGCCATTGGCGAATGAAAACCATTATCGTTCGCCACTCAAGTTCTCTTTTTGGCTCTTTTTAATTTTCATGTGGACTTTAATACCCCATCTTCATTAAACAAAAACCATTTCGCACCAGCTGTTTACTCTATATTTTCGCTGATGGAATAAAAGTCACTATTTTATCACCTCTAACACAGCTCTCTTCAAATGGGTTGGTGACATATTTTTATTTCATCCGAGGTGAAAAAATATCATCTGGTCTTTTCCTTTTATGTTGGAAAACTTTCAAATGATCAAAGGGAATACTGAATATACATTATCAAGGGAAGTTTTTTCTTGATGCATTATTAATATCACCACGCCTTTGTTCAACAAAGAGAATGTAAACAATATTAATATTGGTGGATCTTAATTTTTGTATTAAGACGTTGCTTGGTACGTCTGTGTGTACTTAATAAAAATTTGTTTGTGTTGGTCGTTCTGAAAAGGAAAGAATGACATTTTTAATTCATTCTCTTTATGGTTTTGCTTACGAAAAATATAATGCACGTAAAATAAGTGATTTCAAAGTTACGTTTACATTGTAAAACTAAAAAAAATTGTGCAATAAGCCTTATGTCTCTTAAAAGTGAGTACTTAAAGAAAAATGATACTACATTAATAAATTATTTAGAGTAATCAGTTGCTTGTAAAAAAGGAATTCAAATGGGAAATATAGTTTTGATATTTAAAAATTGATGAAGATTCTAAGAAAACATTCAAAACTCGTGGCCGGCATTGACGAGTCACGATCTCAAATCCCGATGTCACTGAAGACCTATCATGCAAAGGGGCAAATACACGAGAAATTCGTCAAGGCTCAATGAATGAATGAGTAAAATTAACGTCGCGCTGTTCAGCTACACGAGGGCTTTTGCGACGGACCGTAATTTTGAACATGGTCAAGGACGGGACGACACCTGAGTGGCACCCCTCTCCAACTACCTCACCACACCAACGGGAGGACGTTTCAGCTCTCGACAGATTTAACGTACATCGCTCCCCACACAGCGGGTCTTTAGTGGTACTGGGCTCGAACTCGTAACAAGCCAGCCACGATCCGATACCTCGACCCCTAGGCTACCGCGGCCAATCGTTGTGGCTCAAAGTCTTTACGTTGGCGTGGTGGAGAAGTCGGGAGAGTGAAGTGGTCATTTGTTCAACTGTCCTTGTCCCGAACTCGTAACTGGCATGGTTGAATCATGGGTTTGAGTCGTGGTTTACCTGAAAACCGGCCGTGTAGAGGGCTGATACACGTAAATCCGTCAAGGCTCAAAGTCCTCACGTTGACATGGTGTGGAAGCTAGGAGAGTTAAGTGTCAGCTCACAGGTGTCACTCTCCTTATTTGACCATGGTTCAAAACAACGTGGTCCGTCGCCAATAGCCTTCGTGTGGCTTTGAGTGAATATTAACGTCGCACTGTTCAGCTACACAAGGGCTTTTGGTGACGAACCACGTAATTTTGTACCATGGTCAGACTTTGGACAAACCGAGCTGCACCTCTTCTAACTACCACACCACACCAACGGGAAGGACGTTTCACTCTTGACAGTTTTTAACGTGCATCGCGCCCTACATGACGGTCTTTAGTACTGGGCTCGAACTCAGACAGGCCTGCCATGATCCGATACCTTGACACGGGCTACGAAAACCCTGTGGCTTTGAGAGTGACGTTAATAAACACTCATATCGAAAACACAATTCCACGAATTTGTGACCATGATGTCTTGGATACCACTGCCTTTTTGATATGGATGTGGGTGAACTAGTGGCGTAACGTACACCCTCGCAACCCTCACATGGTGGGGGCAGAGTTCTAGGGGGCCTAAAACCTGACTGCCACCAAGTATCTACCCTTTGCAAATTCCAACTTGAGGGACCGATATCTGACTTTGCAGGGGGCCCAAATGTTATCCGTTACGCCACAGGGGACAAAGAAATGGCCTTCAGAGACCTAGTAGGACTGTGGTAGCCTAGGGGTCAAGGTATCGGATTATGGCAGGCATGTCATGAATTCGAGCCCAGTACCACTAAAGACCCGTTGTGTAGAGCAGCGATGCACATTAAATCTGTCGAGAGCTGAAACGTCCTCCCGTTGGTGTGGTGTGGTAGTTAGGAGAGGGGGTTCCTGCTCAGGTGTCATCCACGTCACTTTACCATGGTTCAAAATTACGTGGTCCGTCGCCAAAAGCCCTCGTGTAGCCGAACATTGCCACGTTAAAATTCACTCACTCATTCAGGGACCTACTATCCTCTAAAAAAGGGATTGCTTACATTGTACTTGCTGATCTAGGGCTCAATATAAAGTTTCAATTAAGAGAAATTAAATTGTTAATTCAATTTCAATATTTATGAAAAGCACAAATGAGTCTTTATGAAGTAATTCCTTCATTAGGACTAGCTAAGCTAGTGTGTGATACATTATTATTAAAGGTATAGTAGCTTTAATTATGTAGCCCTTTAAAGAGACATGGTACAATTTATGCAAAATCTGTGATTTAATGGTTTTACAATTTTTTGCTGCTAACCAGTTTATTTGGGTTGCCCCGAAACAGTTTTGTGTGTGTGTGTTCAAAATACTACAAAAGACTAACCGTTTAATCTTTTAAGGAAAAGTTTTAAAATTTATGAATGGATTTTAAAATACTACTCCTCCTTAAATAATTGACGCACTCTCATAAAATTTGATTTGCAAATATGTCAAGCTATGTGCAATAAAAGTTGGTATGGGTTTTCTGCTAGTATGACTTATATTTGTAAAATACTTTTTATAAGGCTTTGTGAAAATTCCTTAAAAATGTGCAAATTTGAATTCAACTTTTTTTTAAAAAAACAAGTATTTTTTTTGTTTTAAAAAAATGCATACCAGCTTTAATTACATGTTTATTGGAAAAGGAAAAAAATTTCAAAGCAATAGTCCCAACAGAAAAAAAGCCTTAGCAGTTAAAATGAACATAAATAAGTTATTTTTTATTTTTGATATAAATTCGGCTAAAGTTTTTATTTGCTATAGGGATGTGTGAAAAAAAAAGAACATAAAACCTATCAATTTAATTTTTTTAATTTTGGGTTTCCCCAATTTTGTGATATCATGAAAAAAAAAAAATAATTAAGTCTAAAAAACCCTTTTTTTTGAATTTTTGACTGATTTTTTTCTAGTGATTTGATTGTTCCCCAAATAATTTATTATATGTTGCCATGACAACACAGCTGTCATTAGTAAAAGTGAACACGTGACTGAAATGCTGAAACTTCAAGCGATGTAATGAATGTAAAATATCATCCTACGTCCATCGTTTTTGCTCCTTTGGCATAAAACGAAAATTAAAAAAAATTGAAATGCAAACAAAAGTAAGGTATTTTTAGAAAGCAGAAAATTCAACTATATAAAATTTAAAGTAAAAAAAATTCGTCATTTTCATCAAAACTGACGTTTTTGCACTAGTCAGGCACCTTATAAAGTCGGGGGGAAAAGGAATTTTTTTAAAAAACGAAGGTTTACTAAGACTCAGGCACAAAATGTAAAACGTATATGTCATACAACATCTTTGGAAATGCACTGCAAATGGGGGTCGAAAGGGCTTTTTTAAAAAAGATAACATTTTGTTATTTTGCATTAGTATCCACTAATCGAAACAGTGTTTTTAAAAAAGGCATAAATGGATATTTTTCAGGATATTTAGAAGAAAGTATTCATTATATTAGAAACAAGTATAAAATTTTTTTAAAGGACTTTTTAAAAAAAAATATATTTAAATAAAATATTTCGGAAAGATTAACAGAAAAATTTTTTCCAAATGTTCTCCTTTTATAAAAAAATGTTTCTATTATAATAAATTTTGCCTGTCTATAGCCGACCTTTTACAGGGCCAACAAATTTTGAAAAACAACTTAGAAGGGGGTTTACCCCCTGTTTTGACAACAGGGGGGATAAATTTTTAAAGAAAAAAGCGTCAATAATTATTTAAATTGGTAGTAACCAAAAAAATGTGAATGTTTCAAAAACTGAGCCCTGAGAGGTTCTGAGTTATATACAGGCAAAATATTTTTAAAAATAGAAGCATTTTTCAAAAAAGGAGAAACATTTGGAAAAAGATTATTCAAGTCAATTTTCAAAATATTGTATTTAAATAATTTTTTTTTAAACTGTCCTTTTTTAAAAAAATTTTATACATGTATTCTAATCTAAGTGACACAAATATCATGACATATCCATTTATGCGCTTTTTCAAAAACACGGTTCCGAACGTAGTCAGATACCCAAATATTTCAAATTAAAGAAAAATAACACCCCAAACCCCCCAAAAAACCGACGTATAACCCCACCTATAAATTTTTAAGCTGCATTTTTTAATATTTAGGTATATTCGCCGTAAAAGCCTTTTTTACAAAGAAACCTGAAATATACGAGTACAATGTTCTTATTTTCTTAAGTCATTTATTCGACATATTATTTCAGGATTTTTAAACAATAGTTTACTTCAAGAACTCTACAATCCCTTAAGTTAATAAGGAAATTCATTTCTTTTAAATAAACGTATTCCGATCTTTTAGAAGTTATTTTCATGCTCATCTCTTTTTAATTTTAAAGCCCCATTTTTATACTTAAAGTATAACGTGCACCTATAAATTTCGATCTTTTTTTTAGTGATAAAGTGGGTTATCCGCCGGTTTTTACGGTATTTAAAATTAAACTGATTTTTTTAAAAAAAAAAAAAGCAGTTAAAACCAATTAAAAAAACGTACATTGTAAAATTTTCAAGAAATTGGACTTCGCGTTTTTCATCTAACATTAACCTCTACGTTCTTTGACGGCCACGAAAGGCAAAATTTTTTCCAACCCAAACCCAAAGGGTAAAAACGCATAGATGCAAAAAAGAAAACCCTTTTAAAAGGATAGAAATTTTAGTGAGCAATGATGGAATTTAGAGGAAGCTCTGTTTTTGGAAAAAGGGAGAAGTGTATTTTGACACCTACCTAAGCATCACGGATATCAACCACTACTACAAGGTGCAATATTGCCGGGCCCTTACCTGAAAGTAATTAACCGTTGAGTATTCAACCAAGGTAGGAGGATTATATTCTGAAGCAGTATATCATTGAGATTGTATTGGGACCCAATAATGTATTTATATTGATAAGTGATCTAATTGCGCGATCCCAGTTAGTTAAGACACGTTAGTAGTGGTTTATTCTCACTTAGTATAAGTTTGTTCGATATCTAAGTAATTTAAGTTAAATTCTTAATAAAAATCATATTAAATTATAGAATCTCATCATTCCGAGAATCACACACACACCTCTAACTTACGCGGAAACCCCGACATGGCTATCGAACGATGGCTATGTCGCAAAATAACATGAAATAATTGAAGGATTTTTAAAGAAACGCTCAAACAAAACACAAAGACGATTTATTTATAAAAATTGCTAAAAATATAAACAATATCCAACTCTCACTTGCAGCTCTTTTTAGCAGATCATGAAACGAGTTAATTTAATTCTAACCTTTGAAAAATAAATAAATCTGAAGCACAGTAATACATTTTGATTACTTATTTGTAAAATTTTCTCCTCAAAAGAATTTTGAATCAAAATTAAAAAAACTCGGGCATGAAAATTTTCTTATTCTTTACTTAAGGAGGATTAGGATTTGTTCGATGGCATTCGCGAAAGAAAGCTGATAAAATATTAAAAAGATTGAATACAAATGTGCGCTGGGTTTTAAAGAAAATTATGCATCCTTATCATTCATGAATAAATTAAAATAAAAAATGTGCAGTTTTAATATTTCTTAAGAAGCTCATTTTTGTTTTAACCTTTATTATCTTTTTGGAGTTTTTCTCTGTGTTCTGTAGTTAATTCTAATTAAAACTCAAACATACTTTTCTACGATTCCAAAACAGCACATTTAAATGCATCAAGTTCTAGTATCCTTAACTGAATTAAAGTTTATTTCTTACAGCATTCAAGATATACCGTATATTTCGATGTATAAGTCCAAATTTTTGAACATTGTTAAAGTAAAGGTAAAAAGTCGCTATGTATACAATCCGCTAATCTAAATAAAAAAGAAGTTAATTATAGGGTTTTATTTTATTTATTTATTTGACACAATATTAGCTGGGAGCAAGCGTTGTTGATTTTTAGCACTGTTTTGAATGTTTTGAATGGAATTTTTTATTTTTAAAGACAAAAATAAAAAGTCCACATAAGGTATTCAAAACAGTGTCTAAATTCAAGTTTTCGAATGGTTCTTAAAATTCACATTCTTTCATTGTAATATATGAATGTATATGATCATCAAGCAGTTAGTTTTCTCCCGGACGGTAAACTTAGGTCTACGATCACGCACATTTTATAAAAATTTCTCTTCCTCATTTTCTAAAAAATTTAAAAATGGGGCTGAAAGTCTGACTGGCACAGATAGTGAACAAGAAAACAAATGAACGGAAAAAACGCGTGAGTTTCAGAGAGCCAACAATAATAAAACTATTGTCGTTGGCACCCGGCTTTTGGTGGAAAATATTTCCCGATTTGACAATATTTTCGCCCTCGCTGAATTGACATGCTAGACAACTACAAAACTTTTCTCAATTCGTCTTATATACAGGTTTTGAATTTTTGTTTCAATTTTTGAAGTCAAAACACACTCTAGGCTTATACACAGATCGAATTATATATTTTGAAATATTTTTTAATTTCAATAAGTCTGTATAGATTGAGAATTTAAAATTGCAGTCTAGTACATTCCAGGAGTTGGAATCTCTTTTTTAAGTGCATTTTTCCTTATGGGTGGAATACTGTCCCCGCCATGTATTTTTGACGCCCTGATTTCCTCCACCCCAGAGGTAGGCACCTGAGCTCGGACGATTTGAAATTGTTCCAGGAATTGTAATTTTGTCGAGGCGATCAAGCCAAACTCTGGGATTCTTAACAAGGAATTTCGGAACAATTCTTTTTAAGAAATTGTATTTAAAGACCGAAACTTACAATTATGAGATCACCAATTATTTATGGTAGCTTCTAAGAAATAATTCTAGTACGTGTACTCAAGTAAAATTAAAATAAGCCAATTGTAGAAAGGTAATTCTTTTTTCTATACCAGACATACAAGGTGTGACACAAAAAAAACCCCACGAGATTAAGTCTGTAGCTTGAAAAAAGAGTGAAGTTGGCAACAACTGTTTTGGTGATGTCACTCCCACGCACCTCATCTACCATCCTGGCTAGTTTCACCTTATTCGATCACTCCAGTTAGGGGAGTACTACGCCATTGAGTGAACACGTGCAACTGCATTCAGCTGAAAAATGTCAAGATCAACATCAGAAGTTTCTTGTGTGTAACTTTGGAAATCAGCCACGAAACATTTCAGATACAAAGCGAAGCTTATGGAGATGAAACTTTGTCTAGTGCAATAATTTTTGAATAGTATAAGAGGTTTTCAGGAGGAAAGTCAGTATGGAAGTTGATGATCCAGCTGAGCACCCAAGGTCAGCGATTACAGTCAAAACATAGCCAAAACTCGTGATATGAGTGGATTACCTCTCACATCAGTGTGGTCAGATTAATCGACTTACTACTTCATTGAAGTACTAAAAAAACGTGAAAAATTGGGGAAAAAAAGGTGAGAATCGGGGGTGATGGGTGGCTGTTGTACCAAGACAATGCATGGTACTATGCTAACATGCGGCCCTATCTGTCAAGCAGTTTCTGACTAGCAAAAGTATTACAATGATGGGGCATCCTCCTTATTCACCTGATTTGTCCCCAGAAGACTTTTTTTTTAATTTCCTACTGCGAGCTTACACCCTAAGTTTCTCTCTCACCGTCTTGCCCTACCCTAGATTGTGGGAATGAAAGCAGAACCATAATCGCAATTTTGCATAGACTTCCATAATCACAATTATTTATTTAGTCAAACGGCTTTAACCAACAACAATCTATTCTCTAAGTAAATGTCAAAGGTAGCACGGAGAAAGCAATGATTATTTAAGTAAATATGCGGGGTTAACTGTTTATTAAACTAATCCATCGTTGACTCCTTCACTCAAATCTACTAATTCAACACAGTGGCGAAACACCACTCTTTATCTTTTCATGCTAAAGTAATTCTTATTCAATCTCACTTGCGTAGCGAGGAGAATGTAGCTGCACCACACCTCCTTCTCTGGGAGTACAAAACTCTGACTTTATATAGTCGAACAAATCTGAATATCACGGTTTCTGTGCTTGAGAGGGATGACTGTGAATTGGCACGAATACTAGCCCGAAGATTCCCCAGGAGGATTAGTGAGAGGACGCGTACACTACCGGTTAGAAATGCTGGCACGAAGGGAACCCATTTTACCTGGTTTGGAGGGTTCAGGCTAAAAACGGAGAAAATCTCCCTAAAAAGGACTTCCAAAATCTTCGTTCCAGAACTGTTGCAGAAATAGCAGCACAGAATGCAGAAGTGTGTGAATACTGAAGAGGGAGTACTTTGAAAGGTATTTTTGTCATAGAATTGATTCTGTGTAGTACTGACTTATGCACCAGTCTCGTTTTTTATTTTTGATTGTCACATCTTGTATAACAGAAAAAAGAAAATAGGCGTATAATTTATAGATTTCTGGGGACATAATTGATATCACCTCATGGGGTTTGTGGGAGAAAACATATTATACTCAACTTACCATTCTTACGCTTCCCATTTAAAGGTATAAATTATTAAAATTAAATTAAAAATCAGAGCACGTTTAGATAGTAAAAACTAAATTTCCACCATCTATTGAGAGAATAAATTATCCGTAAAAAAAATAGTTAATAAGTTAGAGATTAAAATGCGATTTGGATGAAGGCAAATAAACTAAAATTAAAGATAAATCATAAAATTGAAAGCACATAACCTAAAATTAAAGTACTAATGAAAGCCTTTTTCCTGTCTCCTTTACCTTTTGATATATTTATATTATGCAATTATTTGAGGCACATAAGAGTACGAAAAAATAAAAACCACAGACCACTTTGTTAAATTGGCAACCACCTGCAAAAAAGCACACCTAGATGTTCCTAATAACGAATCACTAAAAAAAAAAAAATGTATATATAAACATTATAGTTCTTGACTGATCGCTTAGTAGCAAAAAAAATTACATTCAACACACATTAAATATCTTTGTCAACAAAAGTTAAGACACGGAAGTGTGTGTTGAACTTAATGACTATATTTATACTTAAACTTATTATACTTAATGATAACTTGCTCCCACTTTTTGAGCTATCACCCGGAATTATTGACTGCATCAAATGGTGACGTTAAATTGATGCTGCATGTCGAATTCAAAGGCATAAAAAAGAAAAATGTCGTCTTTCTCTTACGCTTGTCGATAGCAATATCATATTCTTGTTATATAAGTTACGAATACTTCGAGCTCTAAAAAGCAATTTTTGTCAATTAATAATTCATAAAGAATCATTTGCCAGACAAACCGACAACTTTATCTCTTATCTTTAGCATCAAAGTAAAAAGCTTCCAATTATGATGAAAAAAAGAAAAAAAAATAGACTTAACTCAATTACATTTATACAGGAACATGTTACTTCTAATAATGTTTTAAGATGAGAACCTGTCAATATTTGTGAAGGACGAAATTACAGAAGTTGATAGCTTCGTCACACATATTTGTACATCCACACTTGAAGCGCTATAATCGAATAGAAACAGATTATATCAACGTAATTTGGCCGCAATAGATTTATCTTTGTCTGAATAGCTGGGTGTCTTATTTCTGGTTTCTCTCATCCACTTACTTTAATTCTATTATATGAATAAGTATATTATAAATAATAACAAGATTGTGTATAATTTCGTTCATATTATTCAGCAAAAAAGTCATTACCTTGCTTCAAAATTTCCGCTGAAAATTAAGTGAATTAAGTGAAAATTAATTTTTATTAACTATCATTAAAGTGTAGTATTGTCATCCAAAATAAATCGTGTATGGGAAATTTCAGTTCAACTGAATGCTTTAAAACGTGAGACAAAAAATCTTTTAAATTTTTGACTTAAAAATGAAGTCAACGTCTTTAAATAATTAGTTTCAGTGAATTAATTTTTATTAATTTAAATCAAAGTATCGAATTGTGGTCCAAAACAATAGTGTATAGAAAATTTCAGCTCAAATGAGTGCTTTAAAATGTGTGAAAAACCTTTTAAAATTTTGACACAAGTCGCTAAAATGGTCGTTAAGTCGCCAGAAATGATGCCAACGTGGTTGTCTTTGTAATTTTTTGAATAATTAGTTTTAATTAATTAATTTGTTTTAATTACAGTTAAATTACCGTATTGTCATTCAAAATGATCGTTTATATAAAATTTCAGCTCAATTGAGTGCTTTAAAATGTATTTTATTAACGACTGAAAATTTGAACATGATATAATGAAAATTCGTCACACTGCTCAGCTACACGAGGGCTTTTGGCGACGGACCACGCAATTTTGAACCATGGTCAAGTGACGTGGACGACACCTGAGCTGGCGCCACCCCCTTTCCTAACTAGTTTCTGTTCACCAACGAGAGGACGTTTGAGCTCTCGACTCTGATTTAACGTGCATCGCTCCCCTACACGTCGGGTATTTATTTTTAATGGGCTCGAATTCGTGACAAGACCAGCCACGATCCGATACCTTGACCACTTGGCTACAGCAGCCACGCAAGATTTGCGAGATTGGGAACTAATAGTAGAAATTGAAAAAATATTTGAAAAATTACTGAAATGTTGTTACTTTCAATTATATTGTTTTATCAAGAAACCAATAAAATTTATGAACAAAATGCTGATCATAAAGATTCAATCAGATGTTATATTCGTGGGATGATTTCAGTGGCGCACTCAGTGCAAAGGGGTCCAACCCCCCCACCCCCTCTCACCCCGATTTTTTTTATTGATTACAACCCTTTTGTATATATAGTAATTTTAAACAAGTATTTGTTTTTAAAAATGTAAATGAAAAAAACTTTTAAAACGAAATTTAGGGACTGAAATATTTCTTCGCGTTAAAAAATATTACAAAAAAAAATTTAAAAACAAACAATTCAACAAAATTATTTTTGATACTTTTTATTTACATAGATTGTATATATCCTGTATTTAATAAAATCAATGAAACAAAAAA
>BMAV01006746.1:0-91397 GCA_019973955.1 Trichonephila inaurata madagascariensis
TTTTTGGGTTTTTTTGGGATCAATTGGAATGTCAGAATAAAATTATTTTTAAATTGTTGCTCTTAAATTGCGAATGTAAAAATATTGAATTCCTGAAATATATGGGTTTTTTTAAACATCTAGAACACAGAAAAGTTTTGTTGAGGACAATGTATTTATTAAAAAAAAATTAAAGTATGAACAATTTCTGTTTAGTTAAGGCTGTTTTCGGTTAATGTTAAAGAATAGGACCCGAATTCGGAATATTTTTTCAGATATAAAAGAAATGAAAAATTAATATGATATTCTAGCTTCACTATTCCTTAGAGAGCAGCATTTTTAATCATATATCCCATTTTTAACCAAGTTGATTCATTTTTTTCTGGTATAAAACGTGTTTCGCCATTTTTCTCCTATATCGTAATGTTAAATGTACTATGCCTTCACGTATTAAAACAAAAAAGAAAGTATTCATGAAACATTTTTAAATTTTTAAAATCACTAAATTGTTAACAGAGATACGAGTTATAATGTTGCAAATTTCTATGGGAATAGAGGCATTTTTCTGTCTGAAAATGTGTTTCGTGTTTAGTTCAAGCTCTCGTACTTTTACCGAAAACAGCCTTAATTAAAACGCAGCTAAGTGTCTCAGAACTTCTTCAGGATATTAATGCTAAATGATTCATGCTTCCCCATGATGATGTAATTACCATAATATCAAGATTAACAATATAATTTTATGAACACAGAAGCATATCCAAGTGAAAAAACATCCACCCTATTATCCTAATCATGCAGCTAGAGATTTTTGGCTGTTTTTGAAATTAATAAATTTATGTTTTTATTTTCAATTCCGAGATGAAGTTGAATAAATTTTATAAGTATATTTTTCATGGATTATGAGAAATGAAAAGCTTGAACCATTTATGGTTTCAAAATAAAAATAAAAAAAATTGTGTGGAACGCCACACGATAGAAGTGAAACTTCTTTGGCGATGTTGGAACATTGATTATTTACCCTAATCCAAATTGACCGAGCACATGTCTCAATCGCCTAATTTGCGTGAAAGGTATTCGTGGCGAAATGAGTCTTTCTGATACCAAATCCAAAGTACCGTAAAATCCAGCGTATAACGCGCACCTATACTTTCAAGCTGAAATTTTTATTTTTTAGGTATATTCGCCGTATAACGCGCACCCTCTATTTTACGAAGAAACCTGAAATGTAAATGCTCAATATTCTAATGTTTTGAAGTAATATATTCGAGGTTATATTTCAAGCTTTAGAAAAAATAGTATATTTCTAGAACACACAACCCTCTTATATAAAGTTCATAAGGAATGTCATTTCATTTAAGTAAACAGTATTTCGATATGTATATAAGATAAAATTTTTTATATGCTTATCTTTTTTTTTTTAAGATCTCATTTTTATATCCGGCGTATAACGCGCACCCGTAAATTTGATTTTATATTTTGTGTTAAAATTGCGCGTTATGCGCTGGATTTTATGGTAGAAAGATGTCCTGGAATTTTTGGGTATACAATACCATTATATTTTGATAAATTTCGTATACTTTTCCTATTTAAACTTTGTCGGCAATTGTAGCATGCTTTAATGTGTCTTCTACATTAATTCCCAATAAAATATTTTGTAAAATATTTTTTTGCTCAGCAAAAAATAAATTGAACGCCCGTATCAATTGTACGATTATCAATGAATCGCTTTTGAAAATCTTTGTGAGCATTTTTATGGGAATCATAGTCTTTGTAACGTAAGATAGAATATATTATTGATTTACATGCATCAGTTCCAACACGCACTAGAATTGTTGAGGGCTCTGTAGTTAATGGCACAGGGTGGTTCACTATGTCCGTATTAATCTGTGCAGTTACTAGAAGAGTCTCAATAGCATTCCCATCCCTTAAACTGAGCATTAAGAGAGTATTTTGTGCAGTGTTTTTTTTCCGTTCTCGATATTCTCTCATGTACTTTGATGGAGATTCCGCAGTAGCATTTTTAAAAATTTGAAAATATTTTTTTTGCTTTTTTTTTTTTTTTTTGTTTTTTTCTTGCCCCCTTTTGGACTGACTTGTTCCCAGTTTTTCTTTTTCTTTTTTTCACGAAACACTTTTTCCTTTTTTTGTGCATCTGATTTAGGAAATTAAAACCCTAGAATTAATATATTAGTTCAACGAAAATAAGAGTCAAAAAAATTGGGCCACCGAAAAAAACCCGTAGCAAACACAATCAAAGGGAAAAATATTTCAAAAAGCACGCTTTTAGTGCGGGGTATTTTTTTCACACCGTAATTTTCCCCGACCCTTAAATTAAAACCCGTTTATAGATATTCCAGGGTCTGGAGGGAAAGGCCCCCAAAAGGGGTGGGAAAGTTGACCAATCGGAGGTGACCAATCATCCAACTTTTACACGGATATGATGAAAGTCACGTTGTGCCCCCTTGCTCCCCTTTTTCCTTCCCAACTCGCTACCCTGTTTTTTAATTTCGGAGGGATGGGAGCTTATCTGAGATGTTTTAAATTTTGGGCGAGTTAGGTTACCCCCACGAGTTTAAAAAGAACTAGAGACAAATGTTACAGCAAATAGGGAAACGAAATGTCTCAAGATATCATACAGAGCTTGATGTCCCCAATGCCCCCCCCGGAATCGTGCATTCGTGTAAAGGGTTTAAAAACAGGGTATTAAATCCTCCGTTTTTTTTTGCCTTTTTTCTAAAAAAATAAAATATACTTTTTTTTTTTGATTTTCTAATCATTAACCTTACATCAAAGTAGTCATTACGTATGAAAAAATTTCATTTCATTTTGACGACCCCTTTTTGGGTTTGGCAAATTTTTTTTGTCCATGGGGGAAAATTTTTGGGCCCTTTAAAATTAAAATTTCATTGCTTTGATTCCTTTTTTTACAAAAAATAAAAACCCCTGATATCAGATATTTAAAATTCCCCCACTTTTATAACATGGAGTTTCCCTCTTTTTTTTTATCTTTTTAAAATTTTTTTCTTTCTGAAGCTCGATATTTTTCCTAAGCAAATGGCAAAAGGAAAAATTTTTTTTTGAATTTCAGTCGGATTTTTGATTCGGGAACGTAGCCAGAAGCCTTAACAACCCCTTCCCTTATATTTGAAGACGTGTTTTTTTCAAAAACCATCCAAATAGTTCCCCTATTTCAGCATTTTATTGTGACAAGAATTTAAAAATATCCAAGAAAATTTTGTTTAAAAAATTTCATTTTCTAAAAAATTAAATATTTTAATCATCTAGTTTCCAGTCTATACCCGCAACCTTTTAAACCCAAGGAAAACCTTTAGACCTCATCCCCCCCGAAATGTCATTGACGAAGGGGAATTTGGGGTGTCCCCTTTTAATTTTTTGAAAACATTATTTGGGAAAGTTTCCGACAGTAAGTGGCCAATCATCTCCTTCCCAAAACGCAACATTGTAAATGGCTAAATTCACACACGACAATTTATTTAACAACCGGGTCCTTTTTAAAAGGACCCTTTGGGTCCTATTAGCCCCTTTTGGGGTTCATTTTTTTGCAATGGTGGCAACAGGGTTACCGTAAGTGTTGTTGTTAACCCCCAAGCAGATGTCTTTTTGAAAATTTAAAGGGAAAATATTTAAAGGAAGTGAACATTTTTTTCTGAAGTTATTGAGATAATGTATTAAATTTTAAAAATCTATATTATATATATATATATATATATAAACAAATCTTTTTTTTTATATATATATATATATATATATATATATATATATATATATATATATATAAACCCAAAAATTTTTCTATATATATATATATATATAAATGGATGTTTGTATATATGACCTAGCTTCACTTCAATACTTTTCAACCAATCACAATAAAAATTGGCATGCATATGTATGTTTTTTCTGGAGAAGGTTTTTGTGATATTCTCTTTGTTGCAGCTCCCCATCAGTTAGCGTTACAGCATATCAATTTGAGCACCGTTCAATCAATCACCAAGTTGGCGACATGGTTGCCAAAAAAGGTGTCAGCATGGCTCTTCAAAATTTTTTGTTTTTATTTAATAACCATTTATAATGGGAACGGGGCCGGAACATTACCCTTTTTAAAATTAAAAAGAAAGAGTTGTTGTTATTGTTCATAATTTCACCTAACCGGCAAAGGTCGGATCGTAACTCATGGAATTCATCATAAAATGAAAGTAATATTAAAGTATTACACATCTAGAGGGCGTTTTTTTCCTTCAAGAATTTATCCAAAATTTCAAAACCATATATAAATCAAATTTGGGTGAAGGAAATTCTAAAATTTTTAAACATGTTACCAAGTGGTTGAAAATGTTACCGAACGGGAATAATGAGTGCAATATTTCTCAATAAAATTGCTGTAAAGTAAAACGCCAGACGCCAACCATGAAAATATTATTTCTGGTAACCCTACCTATAGCTAACACACTTTCACCATTCACGCTGTTTGTGCTAGTCGAGCTTTCAGTGCCTTTTTTTCTGCTAGAAAAATGCGTGAGAAGATAAATTCGTATACAGCAACAGATCGGCAAACTATTTTATATACTTAGGAGGAAAAACTCGCCGCATGATGAACATATGCACTCAGAAATCCCAATAAGATAATTTAAATTTTAAGATTTATTCGGGAACGTGGATTCTCTGACATTAATTTTGAAAGATTTATGTGTGACTTTTCTTTCCCCGCATAATAAAACTTTCTTATAAGTTGTGACGGATCTATTCACGATCCTTCCACTAATCCTCTTGGGAAATCATTGGACTATCAATTAGCGTTATTCACAACTAACCCTACGAAAGAAGAAATTATGATATGCACATTAAGTTTACTATATATATTTGAAGTTTTCTAGCCAGAGTAGGAAGGGAACCCAACCAGAAATCAGGTGAGATTGTTACTGACCGGTATTATTATTGAATTATTGTGAATAAATACTTATTAGGAGAAAGATTTAAAGTGACGATCGATCACTGAGATAAAATTATAATATTACATTAAATCGGATAATGGATTAGATCCTATATAAAGAAAGGGATGGGGTTGATGTTCCCCCAATTTTTTCTTTTATTTCGTCTTTGTTCCACTTTCGTGGTTAGCACCGAGACATTCTCATACTGTTATTAATTGAATTGGTGTCGTTATATTGTGTCATCAATAAGTAGATTGATTGGATTATGGCTGGTGTTTGTTCCCTACCTCCTACATATCTAGATGCTCAAGAGAGAGGTGAAGACCTCACAGAATTTTTGGGAAAAAAAGAAAAAATTTCCGTTTTTCTGGGAAATGAGTGAGTGTTGATTCATGTCGCACTAGAAAACAAAACGAAAACAATTTTCGTCGGACTACTCAATTTTGAATAACGGTCACGTGACGGAGACATTTGATTTGACACCCCTTCTCCAAATTACTACACCACACTAATGAGAGGAATTTGAGCCTCGACATATTTAACGCGTGTTAATCCTGTCAGTTCGGCGGGTTTTCAGTGCCACTAAGGCTCGAGCTCATGACACGTCATCCACGAGTTCGTGACCATAACCACTGGGCCAGTCTTTCTCAAACTGTGAGGCATGCCTCCTAGGGGGCGTGATAACCCTACGAAGGGGCGCGAGCCTCTTGGAGTCGAAAAAACCCCCATTATTTAACATAATTATTAATTTACTGAAAGTAAACAAATAAAATACATTTTGACACAATAAAAAATAAAATACACATTTACACTGATGTAATACACTTGTAAGTATATCAGCACTGCACAATGTAGTATTTGATAATTAATTTAATAGTACTAAGCTTGGAACCAGTGTAATAATTACCAGTGACCCCCACACATGGGCTTGTCAGATATAAAATTATGTTCAAAAATTAACACTTACGATAATTTGTAGGGTTTATAACTAATGCCTGAAATGCTGATTAAAAGTTACACGATTCGCTCCCTTGTGCACTTTTTTCCACGTAAGCGTTCGTATGTGGTGTATGGAGGGAAAAATAGTATAAATAAGCAAATCCTTTGAAATAAGTAAGTCCTTCACAAATACTGTGAAGATCATTGTATTGCATTTCAAAATCTTCGAAATAATTGAACGGGATAGAAGTACTCAGAAAAATTTTGTAATTCGGAAAGATATATATATACGTTCAAGGCAATTATAATGCATTGATTGAACGAGACATTTATATACGCTGATGGCACTTAAGTGGTTATTGCGTACTGTAGCTTTAGAGTCAAAGTATATTATTACTGAATTTAATACGTTGCTATTGTAAAGGGGGGGGGCGATGAAAATTACGATTCGATGTTGGTTCGCAAATATTGAAAGTTTCAGAAGCACTGCACTAGGCTACTGCAAACAATTTTTTTTTTGCTCAAGATTAGAGGATCCGATATAACCGACCTATTTTAAAAGTAACTTAAGAAATCTGTTCCAAAATATTTTCCGTACTTACACGGAAATGTACGATATCTATTTCGGAATATTGGTTTCATAGAAAATATTGACAAAGGGATACTTTTTTCCTATTTTTGCTCGAGGAAAAAATAGGATTTATTTCCATTACAAAAGTGGAAACCATTATAATCTTCTTAAACACGCAACATTTTAAGTGGTCGAATCCACACGAACCATTCACATAAGCAGCCTAACCCTATTCCTTTCTAATGGCTTTTAGCTGTACCAATGCTCCATGAGAAATAGTAACATAATAAGATTACTTTTGCCATTGATATTAATAGTAACACGATAAGTGTTTTTTTTGTCGCTAACTACTCCCATATAGAGAATCCCATAAAGGATATTTTGGATATACGTATGAAAATAAGTACATTGAATGAAACCACTAGAATATATAATTTGTTGAGAGCACTAAATGCTCACAGATATTTTCTCTTGAGAGTTTAAAACAATATTGTTGAAGAGAGTAGACTACGTTGCGAAGTGAGTGAATGAATATTAACGTCGCACTGTTCAGCTGCACGAGGGCTTTGAACGACAGACCTCGTCATTTTGAACCATACTCAAGTGACGAGGAAGACACCTGAGCTGGCACTCTCTCTTAATTACCACACCCCACCAGCGGGAGGATATTTGAGCTCTCGGCAGATTTAACGTGCATCGCTTCCCTACACGGCGGGTCTTTAGCAATCTTGAATACGTTGTCGGAGGTCTGATAACTGGAAAATACAATAGATTTTTTGACGAATAAATTTTGAAACACATTTATATTATTAAAACTGAACTTATTACTTTCAACGTGAATTTATAACACATGATCTTTTGTGCTTATTTATCATGATTGTTTATTTATCATGAAAAATACTATAGTATTAATATAAAAATAATCACTAAGAGGAAGACTGAATTCTCTTAAGGTCCTTCTGGAAGTTACTATATACGTTTCTCTCCAAATAAAATGACAACGCAATATAATTTGTGACGGGGCTTTCATCGCGATTTCTACTAATTCCCTCTTGGGGTTTCTTTGGGGCCGAAATGGCAATTCTTTTACCAACCAACTCAAGAAAAAGAACGTGATTATGTAAATTAGGAATCATATATATTGGAAGTTCGCAGTAGAGCGGAGTCTATGTCCGGGTCTATGTCTATGCGCGGAAGTGATTGTTAAGTGGGAAGTGAAGTGGCTAAGTGGAAAGTTCGCTGTAAAGTGATTTGACCTAAAGTTAGAAGAAGCCTAACTCCTTAAAACAGCCTAGCCGTGCCGGTACTGAGGAACCAAAAGTGGGTTCGAGGTCATAAGGAATACTGTCGGATTAAAGCCACATTGGAACAAATAAAAAACGCAGCCGATTACCTAGGATATAGCGGTAAGCTAGTTTTATATAAGCTATAAGGAAAAAGTGTATATTAGTGTGATAGAGGAATTAATCTACAAAGTTAGATTCAGTGGTCAAGTACGCGACTATTTGGTAATACGTGTTGCGTCTTCTCATTCTAGATCTACTTACTTAATTATTATTGCTGTGTATTGTGTTTAAGCTAAGACCTTAATAAACATGTTTTAAAATGAATTATTTGAGTGGTTCTTCCCCACAGAAACAGGTCACTTAGATAATGTAGAACTGAGGTCCTCACGGGCGGGGGCTTCACAAATTTAAGTTAATTATAAGGCAACCACAGGGCTATTAGCAGAATACCCAAGGGAACCGAGCTCACCCCAGGGGTGTAACGCAGTATATTAGGGCCTTCGTGTGAAATCAGGGTCTGCCTTTAATATTTTATAAATTGGTTAAATACGCACTTGGCATCAGTCAGGCTTTGACCCCCGAATCCTGGGCCCTTCCCGCAATGCAGGGGCTCCGGGGGTGTACGTTACGCTACTGGAGCTCACCCGAAAAGGACTTAGAGCTACAAAATATTAGGTATGAGTACATGTGAATACCAGTTCTTCTGAACTATTTCTATTTTATCGAAGAAAAATATTCAAGAGTAAGTTTATAATTTATTTTTAAAAGAACAATATTCAACTACGATATTTAATATGAAAGCGTACAAAATTGACATTTTCCCTATTGAAACCCACAGCAAGATATCAACTAAACATTACTGAATTCTTTATTTTTAAGAAACCCATTTCAGTGTAACTTCAATAACCTCTTGGAACTTGTTTAAAAAGTTTCCATTTTCCACGGGTGCCATTAAAGCGCCCGACTAAGGAGAGAACTCTGAAAACAAGCTTGCTTTAATGGAATATTTAGCGGCTTGTTTATGGCCGCGGGGGACCTTTCTCTTTCACAGCGATTCTGTTTTCAACTGGGACATAAAAATTCCACCGATCTTTGTGCTTTTACGGTGCCGTCATGAAGGACATTCCCTTTTCTCGACAAAGCCCGGAATTCCTGGAATGAGGAGTCGTACATCAATTTATGGGAAGGTCTGGCGTCGATGGCGTAGACGCTGGAGCCCATTTTTGTTGGGATGGATTGTCACTTTTGGTCTCGCCGGTTTTCTATTGGTATTGTTCACACAGGCCTTCGTACAGGGGTTAAATATCAGAGGAAAAAATTTTCCCGCGAAAGATGTGGATATATAAAATGAATAGGTTATTAATGAAATTAAGTTTCAATGATACAAATATATAGGATGCCTGAAAAGTATAACTATACGTTCAAAAATGAAATAAAAAATTTAAAAAAAAAGATTTTTATTTATGTTTCTTTTTTTCCCGTTCCTTAATGAAAATCTTAAAGTTTTGTGAACGACTTCCCCCTGAAGTCGCTCCCTCACCATCCTGCCCATCTAAAGATGTTGAAGGGAACAAAGTATGACCAGAAATTTCCATGATAAATCTAATATATTATTATTCAACCACACTAATCAAACACAAAGTAAACCACAGAAGCAATCCCTAGGAGTGATACAAAGAAAGCAACAACCCTAAGTGAATAAGCGCAGGCAAACAGATCAATTTAACATTAATCAATCCTAACCTATCCATTCCCAATCCACTAATTTAGTAAAGTGGCAAAACTCCGTCCTTAACTCAAGTTGCGTAAAACACCTAAATCTCACCTTAGTAACGCTTCAACAGGTGCTCCGCTCTCCTTCTGCCCTACAATTACCAAACTCTAACTTTATATACTCTAACTAATTTGCATATCAGGGTTTCTTCTTGAGAGGGATGGCGGTGAGTTAAACGAGAATGCTAACCCAAAGATTCCCCAAGAGGAGTAGTTGGTTAAGCTCGTGTATAGACCCGTCACAGTTTCTTTTTTTAAGTGCAATCTAGATCGTGCTATGCCCCCCTTTTTCATCATTCTCGTTTCAAAATGGCTTCATCATACGAAAAGCGCAAGTTCTAGCATGGGTTACCTTATTTAAATCTCCAACACATGTGCACCGTAAATGGAAATGAAAGTGTGAAGAAGTTCTCCGGGCGATGGACAAAAGAGAGAAATCAGATAGCGTGGCTATCCACATATCTAGATACAAAAAATTTGCATTACTCTTGTAGGGATACGTGAAAAAGATCGTTTACTTTTCTTCAATTAGTGACACTGATTAAATGAAAAGTTGAATTAAAGTGGTTATTCAGATAGTTAATCTTATGCTTTATAGAACGTGGCTAAAAATGTCGCACAAACTCTATGATTTGCGCGTAACTTATGGTGAGCACGTTGAAATCGTACAATAAAGATTATAAAAAAAAATTAAGTAGTTTTTCTTATTAACAAAAAAAACAATCAAGTAATGTAAAAAAGAATTTTCATACATATATCAATTCCTACTTAGATCAGCAAAGAAAAATTTTATTTTAGCAACTTTTTATTAAATAGTTTTAATTAATATAAATATGTTTATACATAGGACAGAATCACAACATTATATATATAAGTGGTCATTCATTTTTATTAATTATCATTAAAGTATCGTATTGTCATCTCAAACAATCATGTATACAAAATTTCAATTCAACTGAATGAAAAAAAATCTTTTAAAATTTGGATCCAAACCGCTAAAAATTAAATTATCGTGGTTGTATCTGTAATTCTTTAAATAATTAGTTTCAGTCAATTAATTTTAACTAATTATAATGAAATTATCGTTTTTTTACCCAAAGCAATAGTGTACAGAAAATTTCAGCTCAAATGAGCGCTTTAAAATACGAGAAAAAACCTTTTCAAGTTATGACACGTTGCCCAAATGGTCGCTAAGTTGCCAAAAATGATGCCAACGTGGCTGTATTTGTAATTTCTGAATAATTAGTTTTAATCAATTAATTTTTATTTATTATAATTTAATTACTGTATTGTCATACAAAATAATCATCTATATAAAATTCAAGCTCAATGGAGCGCTTTAAAATGTATTTTATTAACGATTGAAAATTCTACCAAGATAAATAAATAAATAGAGTGTGTGAGAGCTAATAGTAGGAATTGAAAAAGTAAATATAAATATTTTTTAATTACTTTTTGAGTTTGAGTGAGTGAATATTAACGTCGCACTGTTCAGCTACACGAGGGCTTTTGGCGACGGACCACGTAATTTTGAACCATGGTCAAGTGACGTGGACGACACCGAGCTGGCACCCTCTCTAACTACACACCACACCAACGGGAGGACATTTCAGCTCTCGACAGATTTAACGTCATCGCTGCCCTACACGGCGGGTCTTTAGTGGTATTGCTGAACTCTATGACATGCCTGCAGGTCCGATACCTTAACCACTGGGCTACCGCAGCCCATTTAATTACTTTTTGAAACTGTAGTTATATTTTTCGGATAATTATAGTTTGAGACAAACCACATTAATTGATAAATGCAATGTTTATGTTTAATAACAAGTGCAAAGACAAAAAGATGAAAACAGCAAAATATATATATGAGATCTTTTTTCGAAAGCATTACCCCTTCCACGTTTGTATTGGAATTATTTCTGTGAAAAAATTAAACATAAAAATAAAGTCGTGTACACAGTTATATAATATAATTAATAGATATTGTATTGATGGGACACTTAAACATGATGTTTGAAAACGAAACCAGTTTCGTAAAATCATCAATTAGTAAAATTTTGACAGCACAATATTTTGAAGCCTTCTTGTTCTTGTAATGTATATTGACTAAACTCAACCACTTTGCACGTATAATAAAAGAGCTTTGAAAATAGAATGGAAAAATATTTGAAACATTGGCTTTACAATGCAATTATTCTAGAATTACTTTAAAATTCATAATTAAATTCTTATTCAATTTGTCCTAGAAATATACTTTAAATAAACATTTATAGGGAAACAAATGCTTTCTTTTTCTTTTATGTGTGAACATTTTCTTTTCCTTCTTTTTTTGACTTTGTCAAGGAAAAAATATACGAATACATATATATATATATTCAATGATGTAGCATGAAACAAAACAATGAATTAATTTTTACTGTCCTTCACAAATCTAAGAAAATATTTTTGGACTCTAAGAAAGGAAAAATAATCCTAAATTCCGATTCTTTTTTGAAAAAAATATCTGAAGTAACGGGAACTTTTGCACAGGAGAAGAGAGCTTTTGCTCATACAATTATGTTATAGAGTTATTATTTTAAAATCTTATCTGGTAGTAATTTAAGTTTATTTAAATGTTTAATTTTCTTTTGATTTTACTTTTAAACAATTTAAAATTTGAAATTAAAATAAAACAACATTAACAAAAATGCATCACCAGTTTATATTAAAATGTTGAACATATAACAAGATACTTAACAAAGTACTTATTTCTAAGAAAACAAAACTAAAATTAACATACTTATTGCACAAAATTATTAAATTAACTTCTTTCAATAATTTATCATCGTATCGTGTGTTAATATAATACATTTATTTTAGCTCATCGGAATTAACTACAACCTCTATTATTCCTATCTTTAAAAGGATAAAAATCCCACAATAGAAGTAGATTAAAAATATTTCTCGGAAGAAAAGATTGCAGAGGTAACTAAACAAAGAATACCTTTTAAACAAAGGATAGACTGAGTTTTACGAAAGGAGAATACGTTTGAAATTATATTTTATCATCAATTCCATTTAAAGATAATATCTGCAGATCTATTAACAAATATGGTTGTACATTTCAAGAAATGTAATCTTCAAATAAATATACTATTACTCTATTTAGGTATGAATATAATTTAACCTTTTATTTTCGTCTTTGTCGTCTATATTTAGAGCATTTTTCTTTATATTTTCTGTATAATGTTCTAAAAACAAATTCCTCTTCTAAGTTTGAATCTAATACTTCACCCTTTCCTGTGTCATCTTCAAATACTTAATGTATGAAAAACGTATTATTAAACATATTGCATCAAAAAGCTGAAACAACTTAAAAAGGAAATTTTGTATATGGATATTTTTAACTTCTTCTAATTATTTCACACAATGTAGTAGATTATAATGCTTTCACGAAATATTTGGACTTTCATTGCTTCTTGTCAAAGGTTTTCTGGTCGAAAAGAACGTTTGTAAATTGAAAGTGAATAAACATTAGAACAGAAGTGACCTCTTAGAAATATCTAGTCAGAAAATGTCATCAAGTTGCAAAATATTTTGACAAAAATATAGGTTTAGAATACTCCAGAAAAGTCTAGAATGATTATCTAATGAGGAAACTTAAGACGCTTCTTCCTAAACCATATCAGGACGACGTTCAAAAACGGCATTAGAGTAGAACATTCGACAGTGGCAGTGCGTTTGATTGGCCTACAGATTTTGGAATTACGCTGTTCGACACTCGAGTGAATATGTATGTGTATTATTTCTATTGTAAACTTATACATGCATGCTCGTTGTTACAAATAAATCCGCAATAATTACACGAGGAAGCCAGGATAAAGTATGATTTAGTCAGGAAGAACCTACCTATTAATATAAAGGACATTTTTTTTTTTTTTTTTTTTTTTTTTTTGCATTTGGAAAAACGATTAACTACGGAACAATACACAAAAAATGCATTTAAACTTTCCTGCTACCGAATTTCAGCTGTTGAAAAATAAATATCATGCCAGTAATTAAAAAAAAATTACACATGGTAAAATATATTAATACGAATTTTGTATTATTAACGTTGTAATAGTAACTAAAAGAACAAAACCACCGCATTAAAAATACAAAAAATAATAATTGTTTAAATTACAGAATTCTTAGAATTCACCATTTAAATTGTGTCAATGTGCGTTCAAAACAACCAAGATTAACTAATTAAGTAATGAAATATTTCCACAAAAGTTTCATTTAGACCTTTCAAAATATTGAAAAAAAAATCTTTAAACGCAAACAAATTTAAACGTGATAGAAGCAGAGTATTTTAACATGTTTTGACAGCTTCTCTCAGTGGAAAAAAAAGTTTAGAACCACGCACCAAAATTAAATTACATTTTCTTTTAACTTCTTTTTTTTATTTTTACGCATGTTTTTATATTTTAAAAGTAAGGTGAATCTTTTAATCTACGTCTTTTATATGTCAAAAGAGTTCACAAAAACTTTACTTACCTTTACTTTTAAGTAGTACAGCAAAAAAAGAACATTAATACGCTTGATGTATTAGAGGAAAGGATGTACTTTAAAAACCACGAATAAAAGGTTTATTTAGACAAAGTTACATTATCATTAAAAGTTGCAAAACACTTTATTGATAAACTTTAAGGTAGTATGTCGCTTATATATAAAATTTCTCAAAAAGCAAGTAATATAAAAGAAAAAATTTAAAGTCAATTCCTACTTAGATCAACTAAGAAACATTTTATTTTTGCTACTTTTTATTAAATAGACACAATTAATATAAATCTGTATATACATGGGACATAATCACAACATTAAGTCGTAATTAATTTTTAATAATTATCATTAAAGTATCGTATTGTCGTCCAAAACAATCGTGTATACAAAATTTCAGTTCAACTGAAAAATTCAAAACGTGAGCAAAAAATCTTTTCAAGCTTTGTCACAAGCCGCCAAAAGGGTCGCTAAGTCGCCAAAAATGTTGCCAACGTGGCTGTATTTGTAATTCTTTAAATAATTAGTTTTAATCAATTAATTTTTATAATTATAATTAAATTATATTGTCATCCAAAATAATCATGTGTATAAAATTTCAGCTCAGTTGAGAGGTTTAAAATGTACTTTATTAACCATTGAAAATTAATTCCACCAAGATAAATAAATAAATATATAGAGAGTGTGAGCTAATAGTAGGAATTTAATAATTCCCGAAATTGTGGCATTGTGTGAAGAATTTTATATGTACACGAAAAAAGGTTTGGGATTATCATCTTAAAATGATATCAAGTTACGAACACATAATCCGTTGGTTATGATCCTTATTACTTTCATTTTAGCTAATGTTTGTCTCTTCTATTATTTGATTGATTTTAAATGAGACACATTTCTAAGCAACATAGGAGCCTCGTCATTTTGATATAGAATCAGGCTAGCAGTACGAAACCTGTGTGATCAGGTTTACCAGTCTCCAAACTTTAGAACTACGTATATACTATAATGGATATAGATCGTGGATTGAAAAAAAAAGGTCTTGATAAATTTTTGTACGAATTTTACTTTAATCCAAGACGAATTATGTTATTGAAATATATCGCTGTCATTACAAATTTTTCAAAAATAAATTCATTATTGGTGAAAGTAGACATCTGAAAAGAGCAGTTATCTACAATTTAATGGTAGCTAAAATATTAGCCTCTCTTGGGTGGCAAAAAAAAAAAAATATTTCGATATATTTTATTCTTAAGACATCAAGAACAGAATGAGACAAAGAGAAGAAGTTTCTGATATTACTTTTAATTAATTTTTCTTTACTTCAGAAAACAGTCACGCGAGAAATATATATATAATTTTATGGATTAGTAAAAAAAATGTTTGATATGTGAGGTATTTTATTTGTAAGTCTCTTGGTATTTCGTTTTCATTTATTGTGGATTATTTTCCATGTCATGATAAGAATTCTCTCGAGAAAAAAGAATCATGTATATTTAATCGCTTAATACAGTTTCTAGGAATTGTCTCTTAGGAAGCTAATAAAGGTAAATTTTTCGTGTAAAAATAGTTCCTTCTTTACAAATATGTATATATTCAAGATTAATTGTCTTCGTAGGTGATGTGATAAATCTAATGCTTGAACGTATTTTGTTTGCTTATTAACTTTATTAATATTTAAGTGTAGTAAAGTAAGTCTGAAGAACATATTAGACATATTAACTGGACTTAATGTACAGTAGAACCTGCTTTTGTGCGGTCTTTTTTATGCGATTTTATTTTTGTGCGATTTTTTTATGTGCGATCATTTTTTATGCGGTGAATATCAATAGCTTTGGCGCCATTGTAATGTTTTCTATCTATTTACCAGTGGCTTAATGAAAAATGTTTGTCCCCCCCCCCCTCCCCCATGAAAGTCAGGTTTCGCATTTTATTTACACAGATATTTGTATCTGCATGGATTGAATAAAAAGTGATTAAACAAAAACATTCACAAGAACTTAATGAAATTTAATACCAAATTAATTTCGAATGACTTGGGAACAGAAGCTACTTTATTCGTTTTATTTTGGTCGGCAGACTCTGTATCAATGATATTTTTTGTACTTTGAAAAAACTCCAGAATATCTTTGTCTGCCATAATTCTGGCTGCACACACATTATCGTCATCTACTGCAACGAATTCTTCTAATGATACAGTAGGGTACTCTAATAATACAGAAACTGTCAATTTCAGAAGCGATTTTCATTTCATGTTAAGAGAAAAAAATGTGTGAAAATACATAGTACTTTGTCGGGACCGTTGTATTAGTTTGTGTTAACCGATATTTCGTCTTAAGGTTTTCGCGTTAAACGTATTTCACCGTATTGCATCCCTAAAGATTCTTAACTTTTCCACACAAAAAGCAACAATAAGGACATGTTCGGCGTTGTTCCAAGACAACACTGATCGGTGAGAAATGTTCGCTAGTGTCTGGTAAACAAATGAGGAGAAATGGACACCATGACCACTAAACGGTGACCGGGTAATGGCAGTTCCTAGACAAATATAGCATCTTCTTAATGATCCTGTTCGCTGAACTTGCACATTTCTTAGATCAACTTGGAACTTTCTTTTAGTTCCACAAAAAGTGGACTAGACAGGTTAAAACAAAAGTGTTATATATACACAAGTGCCGCTATAAAATTCCTTCAGAAAGTGTCTAAACTTTGGAGAATTTTTTTTTTAAACAATGCATTTTTTGAAGAAAGAAAAAAATAAAATCTTAAATTATGTTAAATTTTCATTATGTCCTATGTTCATCTTTATATTGATTTTAGTTTATTCTTTTGAATTATGATGTTTTTATAAGAATATTTGATAAAGCAAGCTGTAAAGTATGTGTCAAATTTTTCATATGCGTATTTTAACCCATTCTGTTTAAGTAATTTAAGTAATCTTAACACAAAGATTTAAGTTTATTTACCGTTTAACAAAAATGATATGCAGTAATAATTAACCCATTAAGAATTAATTATAAATCTATAACTTAATCGATTATGTGTTACAAGTTAAAATAAGGAAATAAAATAGTACATTACAAAAAAAGGAGTGATATCGATTATTGTTTTCACAAAAATATATATAAATATCAACAAAAAAGAAGACAATATTTAAAAAAAAAATATTACCAAACAGTTTTAGCTATTTTAAATTTATTTAATTTATTATATAATTTAAACATTATTCTCTTATACCAGCATGTTTTTCGGAACTATCTATTCCAGCTATATTCTACAGTCTGATAGGCTACACCAGTGCTTCTCAAACTTTCAATTATTCCGAAGACCTTGGAATGCAATAAAAGGACTTTGACAGTGTTTACGTATTTCAGAGAAGGTTTTACTCATTTATTCTCCTTTTTATCCTCCCTCCCCCAATATGACACATACACGTGCCTACGTGGAAAATAGTGGCAGTGGGGAGCGAATGGCATAACGTTTAATTGGCAGTAAAGAGATTAATTATAAACAGTACAAATTATCAAGATCAGTGCTAATTTTTGTAAAATTTTTGTATATGAGAAGCACATGGGGTCACTGGTAATTATTAAACTTAGTATTGTTATTGTTAACTTAGTATAGTTAAAGTAATTATAAAAAACACTGTGAAGTAATGATATATTTATAAGTGTATTATATCAGTGCAAATCTGTATTTTATATTTTATTATGTCGGGATATATTTTGTTTGCTTATATAATTTATTTCAGTAAATAATTAATTTTTGAAAATAATATTTTGTTTTCGATTTTTCAATATACACACGCCCCCCTCTTGTATAGTCATCACTCCCCCCCCTAGAGGGGCGCGCCCCATTGTTTGAGAAACGCTGGGCTACATAGTACATTGTAAGTGTTATAAGCTGAATGGACTGGATATGGTATGAAGAACGAATTCTACCCCAATTAAATTTTTTAAATATTATTTAACACATCTCTATTGTAATTTTATAGATAGTATAATTCATACAAACCATTAGGATTATTAAAATACCACGGCACAATTTTGGTATAATTGAAAGTTAATTCTTATATTTATATGTAAGGACTTTCTAAATGCTATTCTAACCTTTATGTTCGATCAAAATATGGTTTCTTTAGCATAGTTGAAGTAAATATTAAATTAATTGACTGCTTCAAATTTACTTTAAAGGATTTTTCTTTCTTCTTTAGTACCACTAAGAACTTTTACTCTAAAACGTACTCTCCAGAGTTTTCACATGATCCAATCGAAAATAATTAGATTATGCCAATCCAAAATTTGTAAATTCCTTTTATAACGTCATACTCCACTGATTATTCCCTATAAAAATGTTTTGTAAAGTTTCGACCCAAGATTGATCTCTGTAAATCTGTTTTGTTTTGAACGCCAAGAACTTCGGTAAAAGAATAAACATGACGGACAACAGATTTTTTTCGAAAAAAAAACGAAAAAAAAAATAAACATTTAAGACATGACAAAAAGTACAGGAAAATATGAGGGGAAGTTCCCTTCTTAACCTTGCCAACAACATTTGAAGAACAATGTATTCCAACAAGAAGTGTCTCGTCTATTCCTTCACCACGTCAAAATATGAAATTTTTTAAAAAGAACATCCTCACACACACACACATACACAAACACAAACAAACTTAAAGAATACCAAAAACTCAGGGTTCTTTAAACATCTCTAAGTATTCATATCAGTCACCGCCTCAGGTTAAACATTGCATTCAAAACGGCAAGACTGTGGAGGAGAAAAAAGGGAAAAAATTTGGAGGGTTTTTAACCCTCTCAGTATCAGCCAGTGAACTTGTATGAATGATTATGTTTAAAGTCATAGTCATTCTTAGGCTATCGGTGTGTGTGTGATTGTGCTTTTGGAATTCTCAATCAGTAAGTAAGTTTCTTTAACAGCAGATGAGACAAATATATTGAAGTGTGTTTTCTAAAAATGACCTCTTTTAAACGTACATGAAAGCTTAAGAAGGAAAAATTTAGGAGAAAAAGGAAAAACAATTTCGAAATTTTTGCTGTTCTTTTTATCGCGTGTATTTTATATTAACACATTCAGCTCTAAATTCCATGGTTTTGAGAATATGTTAGTAAAGTTTCTTAATGTTCGATATAGAAACAAACAAGCAAGTAGTTTCATTTTAGTTTCTTTTACGAGGATTGCTTAAAAAGCTTTATTCATTTTATTTGCGATGAAGTTTCCGCTCGTTTCTACATTTCAAATGTTTGTTTTAAGACCCACAGGGTTCTCTTATCGTTGCTTGTATGCTTCTATGAAGAAAATTGGCTTAGAAATAATTGTTTAATCTGAGACACAAAAAAAAACTAAGTTTAAACTTTACTAAAAATACATATCTTTGTTAAAAAGACACGAGATTTCAATAGATGAAAAAAGTAATTGTCCTTATAATAATAATTTACCTTTTTTTATTGCGAATATTATTCAAAAAAAAGTTTGACATATACTTTCAATACTGGAATTTCATATATTCTAAATAATTTATATATATATATATATATATATAATTCTCTTCTCTTTACCTAGATTATTTTACCTAGAAGAAATATGAACTTAGAAAAAGAATATTTTTTTTGTACAGATAAATTTGAGTTTTAGTAATAAGTCGAATTGTAATAACAAACAAATGTTATTTGTTGATAGTAATAGATATGTATTTACGATTATTTTCTTATTTCTTAATGAAAATGGCAAGAAATTTTGAAGTTTTCTCCGAAATTTTCTTACATTTTTCTGTTACCTTAAAGCATTCGTAAATATTTCATAAAGAAACCGCACAAATACATCGCTAAACCATACGTAATATTTTTTTAAAGTAGGAAGAAGTATTTATTTGACCTTTTGAGTGTGTTTTAGTGCATTCAAATCGATACAGCAATCTAGATTTAAAGAGTGAAGTAGAAAATCCAGAAAATTTTCATATTGTATTCAAGAATTCAAAATGGTATATGGAAGCCTTAAGAAAACTTCTATATTTATATGTTTAATCAAACATATTCAAACGTTTAGAAAAAAGTAATCGTTTCAATAGCTATCTGTAAATTTTTATTTTATTTATTACTTATAGAAATTTGATTTTAATAAATATATATATATATATGTTTTTAAAAGGATTATTTCTGTTATTTAATTACTAAATTTTTTCTTTGTTAATTAAAAAGTACATCGTCTATTATTTTGGATCAAAATACATTTTAGAGACATTTTTAAGCTTACTATATATAAAGATTGATTGATTCATGAAAATCTGAAATCTGTTTTATTATTTTAGATTCTTAGAAACTGACTATTATTAAAAAATGATGAAAGTTTGTTTTACTCTTAGCATCAGAATCGGTTTCTTTTTATTGCTCCACATTTATAATTTTTTAACTCTAACGCAATATTGTTTTTTATAAGTCATACATCGAAATTTGAAGCTATATCTTATCTGTGAGAGGGAAGGGAAGATAGAACAATAATTTTACACAAAAAAAAACCGTGTTATGTCGGCTATAGAGAGGGGAAAGAAATCTGTCTTAAATTAAAAGTAATTGGAATGAAACAAATTTCAAAAAAAGGGAAATTTTTGGACATAATTTTAGAAATCACTCACATGTGCGAGGTATAAACACACACACAGAAATGCTGATGAGGAAAGAGAAAGCCAGTGCAACCCCGGGCCATGCAGCTAGTTCATACAATTTTCTGTTTTATACGAAATGCATTCATATATATAGGGGAATTTAGTTTTTATACCTATACACCAGGGGTGGCCAACCCGCGGCAAACATGCCACAGTGTGGCATGGAGGAGTTGTAACAGTGACACGTGAAAACTTACTGATTTATTTTTAAAAAAATGGAAAGATAATAAATAACCATTTTTTTTTTTTTACAATTTAATTGAAGTGGGCTTCTCTCAAACAAACCGGCCACCCTCAAAACTTTGATCAAAATATGTTTGTAAATAAATGTTTTCTGCTATGAACATAATAAAATATCATTCTAAACTAGCTAATGCTCACCTATAAAAACCTAATTTTGTTAGCATCGTAAGAGTTAATCCTAATATAGATGACTTGGTAAAAAAAAAAGTAGTAATTCAAAAATCACATTAAGTAATTTCTGAGCGTATAGTAATTATTTTTAATTAAATGACCCAAGTTGTGTGCTTATTTTTATTTTATTTCTAACCTAAATTATTGAATTCGTAAAAAGTTTGTTAACATAATAACCTAAGTTTGCTCTTTCGTCGTATTTATTATGTTATTTTTTTTAAAGTTTGACTACATATACTTGTATTAAAAAATGCTCTATCTGCGTAAAAATCCCATAATAAACTTATACGTAGTATTGTTTACACTTTTCCATGTACGTTTGTTAGAAAAATTGTAAGTGGAATGTATAATTATTGTTTGTATCAAATAGTGGCACCAGTAGCGCACACAGGAATTTTTCAAGGGGCGCGCCGCCCAGGGTCGAAAGTCCAACATTCTTGTATCATGCATTTTAATTTTATCGATTTTCGGGAACAAAAAAAAACAGTAAAAAACTAAGTATTGAATAAATAATTAGCATTATAATTAACAAAATTAATCATTAATAACAAATACTTAATTTTATTTTACGTACTATATACATAATTATAATCAATCAGAAAAAAAACAAGGGCTTTGGGGGGGACGGACTTCTAGGCTCCCCCCGTTGTGTGCGCCACTGAATGGCACTCTTCCCAAAAAGGTTAGTCACCCCTACTCTACATAAACACACATTATTTTCTGTAACAGCAAATTTCATCAAAAAAAAAAAAAAAAAGAAGTGAGATTGAATGAACAGATTGGAATTATTTCGAGTACTAAAAACACTTATTTAACAGATCAATAGATTAATTTGCTTACTAAAAGTTACAAAATATGTGTCACATAATATAGCTTCCTATTTATTTTCTTTCTTTTTTTGAAAGCTACAAATACCGCTCAATTAAAATCAGAAGAATGCCAACTAAGTAGTGCAGATCAGAGATAAAGAAATAAATTAAATTGAACATGCTTAATATGGTCTTTAAATATAGATTTGGTAATAAGCTACGTTTAAATTTTGTACAAAGACAGCACTAAATTGCAAAAAAATATATGTAGCAGATGAAAAAACATAGGTTCTGAAAACATTGGTGAAAGTAATAGAAAACTTTTAATAATACTCTTTAAGATTCATTGCTAGTATATCACAAACTAAAGTTTGACTTTATATGTATAAGAAACTACGACTTTTATATGGGTAAACACATTTTATAAAATTTGTGCTAAAATCTCTTTTTGTTTTGTAATGTAAGTACGATTACGACAACCATACTGAGTTACATTCTTTTTCTTTTTATCCCAAAACATGTTGCGTTACAAACATATTTTCTAAAATGTATACTACAATATAAAAACGAAAATTTTCTTCCCAGAGATCATCTTTTCTGTTCGAAAAACAGAGCCCTTCAAGTGTTTTTGAAATGACGCAAACATAAGTAGACAGAATGGTATCTTGCGGAGTTATTTTCCGACATTTTCCTTCAATTCAAATTCACGTGAATGGGGCTGCTGAAAAACATCAACGAATTCAGAAATGCGGTTAAAGAAACTACTTTCTGACGACAGTAATCCAAGAGGCACAGTGAAAAATATCTCTGTTGAAAAAGAAGATTGAAAATCTAGTTAAAAGGCCAAATGTAGCGAAAATAGCTATTGTAAAATTTAGAAAATGGTGATATCTAAATATAAATAGTTGAAACATAAACGAGAAGGTATCTTGCTTCCAAACATTTAGTTCCGTAACCACTTCCTTCATTATTTGCAAAACATTTTTAAAAAAGAGAATACTGTGTTTAGTTATAAGCTATGAAACTTTTCTCATAAATATTACAAGTATAAAAATTATTCATGAAAACATAATGTTATTTATGAAAAAAAAAGAAGATTCAATAATTTTTTGTTTTTATTTAACAATATAAATTGTGGTGATTATCAGTAAACTTTAAAGAATTTCTCCAAGAAAAATTTGCCTAAGCCACACATCCAAAGATGTATTTTTTTTTAAAACAAGTCAAAAAAAATTAAGTCAATTCCTACTTAGATCAACAAATAAAAATTTTATTTTAGCTACTTTTTATTAAATAATTACAATTAATACAAATATGTATATATACATAGGACAGAATCACACAATTTATTGGCAATTAATTTTTATTATCATTAAAGTATCATATTGTCATCCAAAACAAAGGTGTCTATAAAATTTCAGTTCAATTGAATGCTTTAAAACCTGAGAAAAAACATTTTCATGTTTTGACACAAGTCTCCAAAAGGGTCGCTAAGTCACTAACTTAACTGTATTTGTAATTCTTTAAATAATTACTTTTAATCAATTATTTTTTATTAATTATAATTAAAGTATTGTATTGTCATCCTAAATAATCATATATATAAAATTTAAGCTCAATGGAGCGCTTTAAAATGTATTTTATTAACAATTGAAAATTCCACCAAGTAAATAAATAAATAAATATATAGAGAGAGTGCAAGCTAATAGTAGGAATTGAAAAAGAAGTGCATAAAAATGCCACAAATGCCAGGTTGTAAAGAAGTACCGATTTTGTTTCACGAAAATGAGTAAGATTTGATTTGATTTTTAATTAACGTCACACTCTAAACCAATACGAGCGGTATTGTTAACAGGCAGAGTAATTTTAAACATTGAACCTGTGCTGGCAACCCACTCCTATAGCTTTCACACATGGCAACGGAACAACTTCGAGTATCAACAAATTTAATGTGCATCAGCTCCTTCACGCGGTAGGTATTCATTGGCATCTGGACTAGAACTGACGACTCGACAAGATGATCACTCAGTTAACGAGGGTACTAGCTAGTCACAGAGATGCTATAATGCTGTGGTCTTCAAACTGTGTTCCACGGAACTCTACGGTTTCACGAGTCACAGTAAAAAAAGTGAAAAGAAAATTCTAAATGTGCATGCAGAATGGATTCACTTTCTATATGAAATATATACCCCATGTAACAAAAGCTCATACCAGTCATAAAGGAACTGAAAACTTTATTTATGCATAATAACTTTATATATATTTTTGTATTACTTTTATGTTATTTATGTTATTCAGAACAACGTATTCAAGTTTAAAAATATTTCTCAATGTGAGTGGCTACAAAAACAAAATATGAAAACGAGTGAAATGCAGAATAAGAAATGCGACTGCACATATTTTCAATAAACCTAAGTAGTTCCGCCAATTTGCGTAGAAATTTTTTAATCCCCATCGCAGTTACTAAATATAATGTATGGGTTAGTGACAATTGGATCAAAAATTAACATTATTAAGGTATATTAATTTTATTAAATATTATATTAAAAATTTTTAATGACAAATACAATGTTTTTTATAACTGTCTTTAGATAAGTTACTTTTTAGCATGTTGATATGTTTTAAAAATTATTTTAAGATATATTCTTCTGAGTGTGTTGAATGAGGCTTCCCCCAAAACACCGTATAGTTAAGGGTGCCGAGAGTCAGAAAAGTTGGAAAACCACTGCACTCCAATGTATAATGAAACAGATGCAAATGAAGTAACATAATTTTTTAATTTATTTGATTGAATAAGGATTATTTTATTTAACTCACGTTGCATTACAAATATATACATCCTTTTCTTCGACAAATGAATGTAATCTATTCTGTAATTATTTCTACAATACTGTGGTTACATTTCTGCAGTAAATACGTTAACGTATATAGGAGGAAATAAAAACTACTTTACTGCCAATGCGTGGGTGGCATTGAATATTTTAGTTGACGTTCGTGTAGGTGGTTACATTCTTAATTCAAATATCCTCGTATCCTTTCCTTCAAGATATCATTCGCCTCCTTCCTCCTTATAATCCCTCTACTTCTCCAAGAAATTGGTAAATAAAAATGCTTTACTTATATTTCATGCTTAGCACAACATGCATCTCTTATTTTTAGTCGATAACAAAATAAGGATTGTACATTCGTGTTACACATTTTCCAAAAAAAAAATAAATATATATTTTGTAATTTATTTTCGCTATTTTTTCAATTCCTCTACTATTAACTCACACTCTCTATATATTTATCTTGGTGGAATTTTCAATCGTTAACAAAATACATTTTAAAGCTCTCAATTGAGCTGAAATTTTATATGCATCATTATTTTAGATGACAATACAGTCATTTAATCATAATTAATAATTACTAATTGATTAAAACTAATTTTTCAAAGAATTACATATACAGCGACGTTGGCATCGTTTTTGGCGACTTAGCAACCCTTTTGGCGATTTGTGTCAAAACTTGAAAATGTTTTTTTCTCACATTATTAAAGCACTTACGCTGAAATTTTATATACACTATTGTTTTGGGTAAAAATACGATAACTTAGTTATAGATAAAATTAATTGACTGAAACTAATTATTTAAAGAATAACAGATACAGTCACGTTGGCTTCACTTTTAGCGACTTGGGTCAAAACTAAAAGATTTTTTTTTCTCACGTTTTAAAGCATTCAGTTGAACTGAAATTTTATAGACAAGATTGTTTTGGATGACAATGCGATACTTTAATGATCATTAATAGAAGTTAGTTACCCCTTAATATTGTGATTTTGTCATATGTATATACATATTTATATTAATTGTAATTATTTGATAAAAAGTAACTATAAAATAAAATTTTTCTTTGTTGTTTCTTAGTAGGAATTGACTTAATTTTTTTTAATATTACTTGTTAGTTTATGGGAAATCATTGTTGCAAATTAATAAAAAGTATTTTACCCAACCCCAGTTGTTTTTCTCAACAGCTGGAGAAATCTAATCTAGGAAGAATTAGAAGACGATAGTACAGTCATTCCTATTAAAAATAATTTTATGTTTCTAATTTATTATTAGAGATGAATAATGTGCGCTTGAAAATCAATTCATCGCACTATTTTAAACTATCACGGAATACATTATAATTGCTTTTGATATTACGTATAGACTTAGCATACTTTTTTTTTCCTAAAAAATTTCGTACAACGACATTTACTTTTATGCACACAGAACTTTCAATAGACAGTAGGTAGTCAGTAAATCTTTTTTCGCACAAAAAATATTTATCGCTTATGTATTTTTAGAGATATGCGTTATAAAAAAAAATGAAAAGTAACTAGGTAATGTTACTTGGGAAATGCTCAAAGCTCATTATTGTCTAGAAATTATTACACTGAAAAGTGATTTCATGACATATCTTATTTTCTTCTAATTGCTATACAATTATATTAATACTTTTTGCTTTGAAAACATCCATCCCCACTGCTTATACTATAGATATTGGCAAATTTGCATCTCTGTGTTATATGCCCTTAAATCCAAGAAAAATTAAATATCTCCTCTATGACAAAAGGTAAAACACAATAAGATCTCATGTAAAACGCAGTTATAGGAAGCAGGATTAGCACGAAACAAGCTTTTAAAAATCCGGAAAGTCTGAGCCATTTATAACTAGGAAATAAATGAATTTCTTTGTTGCACAACAGGAATGCAAAAGGATTGTTGTCAATCATGAAGCAGATGTCTGTTTGGAGGGAACAAATTTATAATGGTTATTTCTACAAAATTATTAAGGTATGGTGCAATACTTCCAATACAAGAGCGCTTAAAGCTAGTAACTGTTAAATTATTACGTACAGTTATTAAATGGGCAATAAAAGAGATATTCAATAAAAGATATGCAATAAAAACTGAGTTAAAAATACAAGATTGAATAATTCAAAAGAGTTAACTAAATTGAAGTAAGAATTTTATATAATTAAAGACTTTTTGGAAACTCATAAACTGAATACAGCAAAATAATTTTAAATAAACACTCAAGATAGTAAGAAATTCATTTAATTTCTTAACAAAAATTTACTGAATACGAAATCATGATTGATAAGAAAATATTAAGATATAGGCCCAAATTATCGAATAAAATAACGTTGGACAACAATGTACCATTTTTGCCTGAAATTAAAATAAAGCACACTTATTTGTAGACAATATGTTATTCATAACTGACACTTTTGTTTAATTTCGCTTAATTTTTCTTAAATCGAGATATAGAGAATAGTCCATGTACTTCATAACTTAAAGATTCTGCGTAAAAACCCTGACTAGCTCTTTCAAAGAATTTACTTTTTCTTTGAACACCAACCATTAACGCTCCATCCGAGAATCAAACTACCACCGAACATGTTTTAAGGGAGCTCTTAGAGGCTTGAGCTAAAGCCTCAGGAGACCTTTCCTTTTGCGAATGGATCTATTTTGATCTGGGATATATAAAAATTCCACCGATTATTGAGCTTTTAAAGTGCCATCAAGGAGGAAGTGTTTTTTCAAAGACAAAGCTAGGAATGCTGGGAATGAAGAGTCAGACGTGAAATTTAAGGGAAGTTTTGGCGCCGATGGCACACGCTGGGACCTTTTTTCTTGGCGGGAAGGATAATCCCTAATGAAGTTGGCATTGCTTTGAAATGGTTTTGTTCCGAGATGTCTTTGAGCGAATGAGCTAGCAAATAAGTTTTTCCGGATAGATTGAATGTTTGAGCGAGGAACTTCATAATTTTGAAGTGTTTCGGAGACACGTATTTTTGAGCGATTTAAAATATGTTTATTTTTGATGAGATAATATCTAAGAATTAATTTACAGATGCAATCTTCATCTTCTGTAGATGAAACATTTTGATCTTTGAATAATAAATCCATCCTTTAAACTTCAATGATGGTATTGCATAACTTGTGATACCCCCCTGTCCTGGGATATCATCTCTTCATCTACTCGACCTAGATTTGTAGAAGGAAATGATTGATCACCCAAATTCGCCATAATAAATCAAATGTATTACTATTCCAATATTTTGATCCAAACAACACAAGTCTTACTATAGGGGTATAATCAGGAGTGATACAACGCAATTCTAAATTCTAAGTAAATAGCACTTGAAATCCTAATCACTATCTTTATGAGAAGTTATCCTCAAAATCTTTATCTGCTTAAGATTCCTCAACACGTTAAAGTCCGTTCTATAATTGCACTTCTATAGTTAATATCTTACCAGTAGCTCATGGCGATCAGCATCACAGCTTTCTGTCTCCTCTTCTTATTCTTTTCCTCTACTATTCATCTATTCTACTGCTATCTTACTCCTATACTACTCACACGCGAATGCTAAAGCTCCAATATATATCTATTAACTATAATTTGCATATTGCGGTTTCTTCTTGAGAGGATTGGATTGAAATAAATTCTGGCCCAAAGATTCCCCAAGAGGATTAGTGTGGAAACGCGATAAAGCCCCGTCACAACTTACATGATGTTTGTGCATATTATGAAGATAATATTTTCCTTTGTTTTTTTATCAGACTCTTTTAAAAGGGGAAGATTGCAATTTCTATATGATGTGTTCGGATAATTTAAAGCTTCATTAAATAAGATAAAATACCCCAGACTTTTACAACAAATATCGCCTCTCACATGCATACAAACTGAAAAGAAAGACTCTTGGCTTTAAAATTAAAGAAAATTACATAATAAGCCACCCTGAAAGCGTGTTTCAAATTCTTGCAAAAATTACGCTGTAATTTTTTCCGCAATTTTTGGAAGTTACAATAATTACATTCACATTTTGGAAATGATGATAGGCAGTGGCGCACCAAAGTGGGGGAGGAGTCTGGGGCCCCGGATATCCCTCATTGCCGTCTTTTTTTCCTGATTAATTATAATTCTATGTATATAGTATGTAAGATACTTCAAAGAAAAAGTAAAAACTTCAGCTTTAATAGATGAAAAGATAGAATTCCCTTTCTCATTTTCTTCCCCTTCCAATCTGAACTGCATGTAAACATAAAACACCCTCTTAATTTCAGAAATGAACAATTCATTTGCTTCCTATATTGTGTGTGTATTCTGTAGAGTATTCTTGAGATAATTGTTTAATACAATGCTAATTATTTGTCCAAACATTTGTTTTTTACTGTTTTTTGTTCCCGACAATCGATAAAATCAAAAGAATTTATTTAGTGGCATATTGGGGATGATACGAGATGGGTGGTCTTTCAACCCTTGACCTCCCTTGAAAAATTCTTGCGTGTGCCACTAACCATGGGTAACATTCCAAGAAAGAAAATTCTACATCAACAAATATACCAATTATTGAGATGATAGAGTGCCGCATCTATTGTTCTTAATTGTTCGATTTTAAATACAATTTATAAATCGCCTTTATTTAATTGCAGTATGCTTTATAAAGAACGGATTAAAAATTATTTTTAAAAAAGCAGAATTAACCTTGAATACCTTGTGCATCATTACACATACATTTTGGGATCAGTGGTCAAAAAGAATTAAGTTGATAAAGGTTGTCCACAAACACATTTATTTGGCGATACGTGAAAGCATAACACTGGACACTTAAACCGTAGCGTTGAAATCACAGCCCCTTTGCTCCGATACCACAACAAAAATACAACCACCATTGCGTAGTCAAACCTCGTTCTTCCTCTGACTTTCCTCTCTTTGACGCGAGTGGGATTACCTGATATCCCGTATATTTTTCTAATCGTATCATATATTACAGTAACACAGTCTAAATACATAATTAAATGTCTTTTGATTGGTAGTTTATTGAAGCCACAGTTTGTGACGGGGCTTTCATCGCGATTTCTACTAATTCCCTCTTGGGGTTTCTTTGGGGCCAAAATGGCAATTCTTTCCAACCAACTCAAGAAAAAGAACATGGTTATGTAAATTAGGAATCATATATATATATTGGAAGTTAGGAGTAGAGCGGAATCCATGTCTATGCGCGGAAGTGATTGTTAAGTGGGAAGTGAAGTGGCTAAGTGGAAAGTTAGCTGTTAAGTGATTTGACCTAAAGTTTGAAGAAGCCTAACTCCTTAAAACAGCCTAGCCGTGCCGGTACTGAGGAACCAAAAGTGGGCTCGAGGCCTTAAGGAATACTGTCGGATTAAAGCCACATCGGAACAAATAAAAAACGCAGCCGATTACCTAGGATATAGCGGTAAGCTAGCTTTATATAAGCTATAAGGAAAAATAGTACATTAGGGATAGAGGAATTAATCTATAAAGTTAGATTCAGTGGTCAAGTACGCGACTATTTGGTAATACGTGTTGCGTTTTCTCATTTTAGATCAACTTACTTAATTATTATTGTTGTGTATTGTGTTTAAGCTAAGACCTTAATAAACAGGTTTTAAAATGAATCATTTGAGTGGCTCTTCGTTCTTCCCCACAGAAACAGGTCGAGTAGATAATGCAGAACTGAGGTCCCCACGGGCGGGGGCTTCACAAGTTTAAAGCTTCACGAAGGCTATTGGAGATGGACCTCGTAATTTTGAGTCTTGGTCCAATAGCGAGAACGAAACTTGAGCTGCAACTCCACTCTCCGAATTTTCACATCACGTCAAGGAGAGGACTGAGACCGACAAAAAAAACACGTATCAACCTCTTCACACGGCGGCTCCTCACAATCCCCAGTAATCGAACGCACGATAGACGAAGTCATGACTTCGTGACCAGGACTACTCGGATACCGCAATTCTAAATATATTTTGAAAAAACATTTCATTAAAAGAAATATATATATTTTTTTACTCGAGCAGAAAGTAATATCTACAGATGTTTGCTAGAAATCTGGTCTTCAAAATGAGTAAATTAATTAAAAACAATTTTTTTTTTCACAAAAATGCTTTATAACAAGTAATATAATTTTTCTAAGTCAAAATTCCTACTTAGGTCAACACAGAAAATTTGTATTTCTTAGTTACTTTTTATTAAATTATTACAATTAATATTAATATGTATATACATATGAATAGAATAGAATATACATAGATTCACACTATTAAGCGGAAAAATAGAAAGCGATTTTCCATTTTCCTTTGTATATATAAGGTGTTGGATTGTTATTTTTTGTTACTATTTTTTTATTCATTCATTAAATTTAATTATTCTAATAAATAGTATAGTAAGAAAGAAAAAAAATCACATTCTCAGAAATTAGGCCATCCTAGGTTGGATTCGAACCCACGACCGTTGGATTAGAAGTCCAACGTACTGTACATTGCGCTACAGGGATACAACGAGCGGTTTTTCTTTTTATATATATGGTGTTGGACTATTTTTTTTGTTTGTTATGAATTATTCATTAATTAAATAGAATTAATGAAGTAATATTTGAAAAAAAATTGTATTAACATAAAGTGTCATCCACTACAATTTTTAAAAAAATGTATTTTATCTATGAATATAAAGTATTTTATTAATGATTGAAAATTTGAACAAGATATATATATATATATAGGGAGAGTGTGAACTAATGTAGAAATTGAAAAAAGGGACTAATATAAAAATGTTTTACAAAAAAATCTTTAGCAATTTTTGCATAAAATCCTTTTGAAAAATAGGATAATGAGAAATAATTTAAGCATATACAAAGTACCACAATTTTTAAAAAAAGATTAGTCTTCATTTTTCAATAACAAAAAAAACTTGTAATTATGAATGCGAAGGCGTAAAGAAAAAAAAATCTCATTTATGGAGGGATTCATGTGAGTTAAATTATAATCAATAGTTTTTTTTTAAAAAAAAGAGCACATGTACAAAACAGCAAAACTAACATTTATACAACGCGATATTAGAGGAACAGAAATTAGATTTGAGATATTTGTAACATAAATCTATATGGAAAATCTTTTCTATGATAATGTTCATTTTTTCCGAACTTCCGAAGGCGTTTGTTCTCTACACCTCTCAACTAATTCCATTATTAAATTCAAAATTTTCATTATCCTTCTCATTGATGAAAGCCTAAAAATTTAATGGCAGTTCTGGTAAAGAGCGAAAAGGATCGAGTTAAGGATAAACAAAGAAGGATTTTTCGAAAATATGGCGCGAGCTTTAATCTGGTGTAAAATATATTAAAATAATCTTGTGTATAATGGGAAATTGATCAAATTTGTCGGCAATCTGTAAGATGAATACATTTTTCTCGTTAAGTATATTTATATACTTAGCTTAAATATAAATACTTTAAGTACTTCTTCACCAATCTTCCTCGTATAGTATTTATGATATTGTGATATTTTTTATTTTAATTTAGAAAATGATATTTATGAAATATAATAATCAAAAATAGCTTCAAATGTAGGGGATATTACATTATTACTATGTTTAAAATAAAGAAATAACATTTCAGAAATGATTTACAAATTTAAACATAAATCAGATTAGGCATTCTACAATTTCAGAAACTAGTATTCGAGCTTATAAAAGACAGAATTTTAAGTTTCTACTCTTTTTGTAAATCAGGACAGAACAAAAGAAAACTATAAATAAAAATATTGTTTCTTATGTGTATCACTCATTACTAATTAAAAGAATATTATTTTTGATAAGGTAAAAATATCTATTTAAGGCGTCTGTGATACAACTAGATCATTAAAGCCGATAAAAAGTATAATAAAAGAATGCTTTCTTGAAATTGTTGCCAAAAATTCAAAATTTTCAAATGTAAACCGAAATGTTTTATACGAACTATTTAATAAGAGTTTCTAATTGTACTGTTTTTAAAAATCAAAGCTAAAAAAATGAAGGACTTAGGTTATTCTGTTTTGGTTTTCGAATGTCTCGTTATCTCAACTCAAGAAAAATACAGAAATACGTTTAACGTGATAACGCGTAAAACGAAATATCGGTTAACACGAAATAATGCAACGGTCTCTACAAACTACTACGAATTACCATGCATTTTTTTCTTTGAACAAGAAACGAAAATCGCTTAACATGAAAAGACTTACCATCTGGGAATGGACAATATTCGGAAAACATCAGCCGCGCTAAGGCAAGAATTAAGAGGGGTGTGAAATGAAAGAGAAGTGATTTCACTCGTTTCGTAGAAAGGAGGCTAACTTGGCTTTGAAATACCCTCGGGATATATATATAACCTGTTACAAGCCAAATTTGTTTACCTAAGCTACTTTCATCCTCCAACCCTACAAACGCCCCACAAAACACAGTCGGTTTCGGAATTTAGTGACGAGCAATGTGAGTAAAAATCAGTGAGCTTTTGATTTCCGTTTTTCTTGACAAAAAAAAAAAGTACGAGCCCAATGGCAAAGAGCTTGGGGAAACAAAAATTGCTATTTCGAATGAATTCAGACTAAAGGATTGAAGATTAATCGAGGAAATCACATCGAGCTATTTATTTTTGATCACTACAAACAAATTGGTGTTACAATTATTGAAAACAGATCTGTAGCAGAAGTGAAAAAATGTGATTGATTTTCAACGTTTATAAAAAACAATCCAACTCGTGAAATGTGATTGTGTTAGGGTAATAATTAGAAAAAAAAATCCTTTGACATTTTATTTATTTATTTATTTACTGTCCAAATTGAAAAAAAAAGTAAATTTTCATATCTTAAGCTTACATGTATAGCAATATCTCTACATTTCGCTGCTCCATTTTTAGAATTTAATAAGTCACACACGAAGTTCTATGATTGGAACTATTATGTTAATTTATTCCTTAATATTTCTTTAGCGTAGTTTCAAGCACCTTTGTGACGAATCATTTCCCTTTATAATATTTCTTATAGTTCATATAAAGGAGGGTATTCGAAAGATTAGCATAATTTTCGACATCAGGATTAAATTCCGAAAGGCATCGTGATGACGTCATAACGGTTGCTACGGCAACCCAGACAACACCGGGACGCGGATTTCTCGCCTTCTGTTTGTCTAATACAAAACCAGAGGTGAGAAGTTTAGTTAAAGGCGATAACAACCAGAAAAAAATATGAAGGAATAAATTCTTTTTCCATAATATATTTCGTTTTTTTTTTAATTCCAGAGGCAATTTTTTAATTAGGTAGAAAATATGTGAGTCGTAATGGTTCTTTTTTCCTTCTCTTTTATCTCGAAAAAAATGGCGCTTTGGAAAATATATTTCTAGCTTGAATTTTCAAAATCACAAGCAGGACTAAATCTATTACTTTTTACATACATATCCAATAGAAATTTAATTCATTTCTCTTTTGTATGTATTCTTTTTTCACAATAGTTTATAATGAGTTCTATTTGAGATTCAACCTATCCTCTAGGAGAAATAATCTTCTTAACTGTGGTTTTAGTTTGAAAACCGCTTTCGTAGAGAGGATTTCATTTTATGCAAATGCAAACTTCTATTTAAGTGCCGGGCTGTGGTAGCCCAGTGGTCAAGGCATCGGATCATGACAGGCATGTCATGAGTTCGATTCCAGTACCACTAAAGACCCGCCGTGTAGGGTAGCGATGCACGTTAAATCTGTCGAGAGCTGAAACGTCCTCCCGTTGGTGTGGTGTTTTAGTTGAGAAAGGGAGGTGCCAGCTGAAGTGTCGTCTACGTCACTTGACCATAGTTCAAAATGACGTGGTCCGTCACCAAAAGCCCTCGTGTAGCTGAACAGTACGACGTTAATATTCACTCACTCACTATTTAAGTGCCAGTCGTTGAGTAGGCGGGGTAATGGTTAAGAGTTGATGCTAAGCGCACTTCGCTTCGTAATACTGAATATAAAGAAAGGATCCACAGAACGGTGGAAACGTCCACTTTACGACTGGATGACTTAGCAAGTTTTAAACAGGATCGTACTAGAAAATAAACCAGATAAGTGATCTCTAAGTTTGATTTACATCAAATTAATAATTCTTGTTGCTCATCGGGTTTAGATATTAAAGTGCATTCACCTAGTGTTAAAAGTTGAATAAAAGTAGAGATTATAAAATCATGTCTTTTTCTACCTCGAACCCTCTCGCAACCGACGGGTTGTGACAAGTGTTAATCAGGAAAAGGCACGAAACCAGTTATAAATAATGGATTATTATAGTTCTAAGAACAACTGTAGTATAATATTCGACTGATAGATGCACTTGTCATCTCTAGATTATACGCCCCTTTTTAATATTTATATTGAAAAAAAAACATCAACATTTATCCACAAAATAACATTTTATATCGAAATGTTCTATAAATCATATAAATTTCTGTACAGAATGATCTTTTTAAAAATTTTCCCTTTTTAGAGCCACCTGAAGCTCAATCTTGCAACCGCAATGACACCCAACAGATTTAACATCGATCAATCCCTCCAAACAGCGGACCCTTGATAGAATCGGGACTCTAGCTCAGTGCTTCTCAAACTGAGGGGCTCGTTCCCCTAGGGGAAGTGAAAACCCTATGAGGGGGGCAATAGCATATGGAAAAGTCGGAAACAAAAAATTATTTTAAAAAATATATAATTTTTTGCAAGTAAACAAACAAAATACATTCTGTCATAATGTAAACTAAAAAAAAAACATTTACACTGATATAATACACTTATAAATGTATTAGTATACTGCACAATGTATTTTATAATTATCGTAACAATACTAAGTCATAAACAAGTTTAATAATTACCACTGGCCCCATGAAATTGTCATATATAAAATTATATACAAAAGTTGACACTTATTTTGTTTATTTGTTCTGCTTATAATTAATCCTTTAACTGTCGATAAAAGGTTACGCGATTCATTCCCCAATGTCACCGTTTTGCACGCAGACATGCGTGCGTAATGTATTGTTGAAAAAAATAAAAAGGAATAAATAAGCAAATCCCCTGAAATAAGTAAATCTTTTGAAAGTACTGCCAAGGTCTTTTTATTGCATTCCAAAGCCTTCGGAATTATTTTATGGATAGCAGTGCACAGAAAAGATCGTACTTCGAAAAAAGATATATTTATACGTCCGGGACAATTAACGCTTTGACTGAGTGAGGCATTTATATACGCCAGTGGCGAAGAGGTTAAAGTCCTATCATAGCTTTAGCGTCAAAGTAGATGAAAATTGTGATTGAATATTGGGCCGCAAGTATTGTAAGTTTGTGTGTGTGTGTGTGAGAAGTACTATAGCTCATGACTCAACAAAAATAACGCCGGTCACTAGTCCGGGACAATGACCATTAGAATAATCCAGCCATCATTCAGAGAATTAGGAATCGAACCATTATTCAAATGAAACACTTCCAAATAAAAACTTTTTTTTTTACCATCCGATTTTGTATTACCGAGGCACTATACTCCATATGCTTTATTTTCCGCTACAAAGTTCCACAAATAAAAATATAGAATAATTTATAGGCAGGAAACCAAACATCCCAAGCCCCCCAGTAGAGTGAATCCGCAAACATTTATTTGAATAAGGTCTTCCGCTAGGAGAATCATTTCTTTTCCCTGAGAAAGGAGGAAATGGCATTACAGGAAACATGTCCAGCTTTATTTCCAGACAACAATAGCCAGAGATATATGTCCGGCAGTGTCCGGTACGCAAACGAGAACGAATGACCATCGCGACTACTAAACGGTGTTTGGATAATGTCCGCTTCCGGACTATTTTCGCCCTTCCAAATGATGAAGATGGTCCGACTTACACATGTCTTGGAAGACTCCGGAATATCTCAGTAGAAAGAGAAATGAAGTATTCTCACTTGGAATGAATGGTTAGTACAATGGCCACTCACTTTCACAAATGTATCAAGATATAAATTTACTCGTAAGGAATTAAACCACCGGAGGAATTTCAAGATTATACACAACTTTAGAAGAGAATTATGGTACAAAATTACAAACCGTAAAATCTAGCGTATAACGTGCACTTTTAACATAAAACATATGATTGAAATTTTCGGGTACTACGCGTTATACGCTGGATATAAAAATGATAAATTTAAAAATAAAATAAGTGATGAGTACTGAAGAAAATTATACTTGTGCGTAAGTCGAAATACTGTTAATTTAAAAGAAGTAACATACCTTATGACTTAAGGTTTTATAGTAAAAATTGAGGTTCGCGTTATACGCTGAATTTTATGTAAATCATCTATAAATCTTTTTGACAAAATCGAACCCAGTGTTAAGTTTCCAAACAAGCTTGGTACTCATTTATCAACCCACTAAAGGGATGAAAGGCTGAGTAAACCTTGACCAGACCGGGGTTTGAACCTCGGATTTCCGCACTTGGGGTGTGGAAGCATGATACCTTAACCACTCAGCCATTGAGCTTCATTTATGTATTAAGCATCCAGATATAAATTATTTACACTGTTTTAAGCGTCACTTGTGCAACATTCGTAACAATACTTAATAAAACAACTTTCCAAATGTGTCTAATTCAATTTCGTTTTTAGAATTTTGTGTACAACTTTCTCGGTTAAGGTTGCAATATCTTAAAGTAAAAAGCTTTTAAATTACATCACTATATGACCTACTTAACGTTCTTTTCCCCCTTTATAATTAGATAGCTACTGATATCTCTAGAATAGGAACCTTTTATTTTATGTGAGCCCTACGAACTTCCAAAGAATATTTACAAAATCTATTTGACAAAGTTTGTTACAGACACCACACACACACAATATCGGGGAATCTGTTTTGTTTCCGACGTCAGTCATTTTAAAAAAAGAACAAACATGGCAAACATCAGTCTATGGAACAAAAGAAAATGAAAACACATGGAAGAAATAACAAAGAAGAAGAAAATAAAATACCGCGCAGTTGTGAGTAAAGCTTTATTTCTAACAATGTCCAAAACTTTGAAGAACAATACATTTCATAAAAAATGAGCCGAGTATATCTTATCTGTTCGGTTCACCAACTCAAAATAAAAGTTGTATAAAATAAAAGCAAATACAAAACAAAGCAACTTGGAAGAATTCTAAGAATCCCCTGTTCTTTAAATGGTGTAAAAGCTTGGGTATCAGTCACCACCTCACGTAAGGTATACGCCTTTACGATGACACTATTTTGGGGAGAAAAAAGGATAAAATTTTTTAAAGGGGCTTTTAACCCATGGGGCTTATACATCAGCCAAAGAAATGGCGTAACTTACAATCGAAGGCATCATGTTTACAATCTTCGTAATGCAAGGGCTATAAATGAGATCCCGCTTTTAGAATTTTCAGCCAAGAATGATATTTCTTAGACAGAGAATGAAATATAATGCTGAGTACATTTTCAAAATGATCGCTTTTAAACGAAGATGGTTTATAAAAAAGAGAAGGGATGTAAGAGTTTTTATGGTTCTTTTAAGTTAGTTCATGCCCTTCTAAATTCAACATGTTTCAGTATATTTGTGAAGCTTTTTAATATTTGACATTGGAACATAATTTTGCTCGCAGAAGTGCTGCTACTCCATTTTCAATATTGTTCCTTTTATTATGTCTGGTATAAAGTACTCATACATTTCATTTTCCTTCCAATGAAGTTTCCCTTGTTTTTATGTTTCGACTGTTAATATTTTCTTGAGGACATATCTAGGAGGAAAACTTGCTGCATAATATTTTTAAATGAAAGGCGCGTGGCAAACTTTAACTAAAACTATCAAATCATATTAAAATGTCAAACACTTTTAAAAACTATAGAAATATATTTTTAAACAATATTTTATGCAATCCGCATAAAATTTTTTTAATTTTAAGGCTATGATAAACAAGTTCACTTATTTTATTCGCTGATTGTTTTTATCTTATAATTTGTTTGTAGTGAACACACATCAAAGTTCACTCTACAGCGAGGTTCGCAAACTCCTGAAATACCATAAAATGCGGGACTAAAGTCTGTCAAAACTTTCCTTCAGTGTTTTGATCAACAAGGTTTCGTAGCGCGTGCATCTTCGTGAAGCAGCAAAAACTCACAGTACGAAAGACAACTCGACATTACGGATTTCTTTTCATAACAAAAGTTAGTTTTTGCAAAGTCGATTTCTTAAATTTCACTACAGAGAGCTTTATGTCTTTACAAACTATTTTTATGAAGTGTGTCTGGATCCGGCCATTTATTGTATATATACTATGTATTTTATGCATTTTCCTTTGTTTAATCCTTTACCTGCCGCATTATGACTTACTGTAGTTTTTTTCATGCAATATTTTTTTTTGAATCACTAGATTGAAAATTAAGGGATGTATATAAACAAAATGCTCAACTTTGGGAAATTTAATTAGAGCTAATTAATTAATTACAGATATTCAACTGTAAAATTAACTATACACACTGTCCACTTAAAATAAATTGTCAAATCGCGTTCTCTAAGGTGTTCATTAACATACATACCTTTTGTTATTAACTATTTTTTTTGGAACAAAAAGGACAATCTTCCCAATGCACTGAAAACGCAACTTCTGCAATAAAACTATTCGACTTCTCCGCTAAAATACTCAACATAGAACCCGTGCTGTCATATATTTTGGAAGAGTGGATTTAAAATAATATTCTTGCTAAGTAACGTAGAAGTATTCATAAAAAGGGTTATTCTATGTTATTTTAAAGTGATTGGTACTTAAAAGTACCGATGATAGATAAAGGGTTAAGGATATTTGAGCAGTTTATTTTAGGTTGTATTCTCAAACAAAAAATACACACAAGTGCAATACAATAGTTTCAGAGAAAACACTCGTGTTTATTCTTTTTTAATCCCATTCTCTTGATAATTCATCATTTTCACAAACTCGGACACCTTTCAGACCACATCAGAACGAGTTTTCGGGACACTACTTTTAGTTAACACTACTTTTTACTTTGCCAATTTATACCATAATGCTTTCTAATATAGAAAATATTTATTACCTTACTATAAACACTTAAATTGTGCGATATTTGATTTTTAGAAATAATTAGTCGGTTGAAAAAAAAAATCAAAAAAGTGAAAATCTAGAAGTAATTAAAACACAAAAACCAATACGCATTTGTGATGCTACTGAAATGCAGATCTCTATTTATGATTTGAAATAAATATTTAAAATTATTATACTTTTACTATTAAGTAATATATTGAAGCTATTTATGCTATAATTTTTTTTCCATAAGCTTTGCACACTTAAGTCTAAATTTCCAGAGGCAACATGTTCCCTAAGACATTCACAGCATTTTAAAAATGAGTATGACCTGTTTATTAGCATCTTCCAGATACAAATATATATGAAACGTATGAGTTGCGAAGAGAGTTCTTATAAATTTTTACAAATTATATCATGGCTAGAATCAGACTGATTATGAAGCAATGTCATATTTAAATACGAGGCGTGTTCGGAAATTAAGTACCGTTTCGTTCTACTGTAGTATCGGAGTTCAACCCTGGCGCACACGTGTCTCTGGTTGTTTATCAGTATAGTGCCACCATTTCAGCCATATTAAGTTGTGTTTACACGTTTTAGTGAATATTCAAAATGTTTAAGACGATTGCCGATCCCGTCGACTGTGAAGTGCGTTCTGTGATCCATTTTTTGAACTATAGGAAAGTTAAGCCGGTTGAAATTCTTTGTCAACTTGTGCAGAATTATGGTTAAAATGTAATAAGTGATAGAATGGTGAGAATGGAGATTCTACAGTTCAATGATAAGCGAACCAATGATCATGACGAATAACGGAGTGGGCGACCTTCTGTTGTTAAGGATGGTTTGGTTGAAAAATTGAGTGAGAAAATTCGTGAAAACAGACGGTTCACAATAAAATTCCTGTATAATGAGTTTCCACAAAAGAGCTGTTCAGCAATAGCTCTCTTCATGGGTGGCGTCTTTCATTGAAGAGGTTATAGACAAATTATACAACAACCTACAAGAGGTTGTTGGTGTTTGTAGGTATGAGAAAAGAACAGCTACAGAAAGTTTTAAACGCAATTTATTTATCCCTTTACTTAATCAACGGAGCTAAAGGTGGGGAATGCACTTAGCAAAGAATTGGAAGAGCAATCGCACGGGTTAAGGCTACTAACATGTAAGTATAAGTTACGTAACTTACCCTTGGATTACTCTTGACTTCTACATTGGAATTCACTGTAAATATCTTTCTTAATTACACGACCTCCAGTCGTAAATCTATTTCCCAAATTAAATCGCTTTTAATCTCCAATTATGAACTATCGACCATCCATCGACTATTCGTCGACTAACATCACGTACCTAAGTGCCAACACTTAAATAGAACAACTCGTCTGCATAAACCACTTCTTCTTCGAGGGAATGTTTTCAACAGAACTTACAGTTAAAAAGAATAATTTTACTGCAAGAAGATTAATGGAGGTTTTGTGGATAGCCCCTTTACAATTGGTTTCCCGATATGGCAAATGTCTGAATAATGGTGGTGGCTAAGTAGAAGGTTAGTTTCTGGCATGCTCTTTCTTGCAAAAACAAACTTTGTTTTGAAAAAAGATTTTTTTAAGGCGAGTTTTACGGACATGCCTCGTAGCAATGATCTCATACTAAAAGGGTTCGTTATTTATTGAGTGAATATTATATTAAAAAAAACAAAAAAAACCAAATAATTTGGTAGAATTGCATCAGGGACAATTCACTTTCATAATGAATGAAATAAATACAGATAATGAAATAAAATCTACAGCTAAAGAGAAACAGTTACTTAGATTTGCAATTACAAAGAAATAGTGTTGGAAATTAATCAATTTTTCATGCTTTGAAATTAAACGGAATTATTAGTTATAATGATGTTAACTCTATTGTATATCAACTGGTATTTAAAAGGTTAACATTGGTTATTTTAAATGTTGAGTTTCTTTTAAAATTAAATGATGCATATTAAATAATATTCATATCTTTTATATCGGAACAACGTCCTGTGTAAATAGTTATAACTAATGAATGGAAAGATATTACTTTTCGTTCTATTGATATTTATGAGACTATGTATATTAAAGTAGAATAATAAATGGAGATAAAAAAACTTTTAATATTCAAAATAGCAGTCTAGCCCCAAATGGTTTTAAACCAATCCCCTTATTTGCATCCACTTAAAAAATAAATGAAAAACTTTGAATCATTATTTAAAATACATAAGACCATTATTATCATTTGAAACGCATAAAAATAGGTTTCTTTTTTGAAACCAAGGATCAAATACTGCAGACAAATAAGTTTGAATAGAATATTTTTTAAAAACAGCATTTACTAAAATGGTAAAAAATCCATTTATTTCCTTATTATGCAGATTTCTAAGAGAAACAAGCTTTAGTCAGTAACAAGAATTAATTCTGAAGTCATCGTTTGAATTACATTAACATACTTCTAAAGTAAAATAAATCTTTCTCCTACAATAAAATGGTTAGATAGTTTAAGCTGCAAAGGTTTATTTATAATAGTAGGAAAAACAATAAGGGGATTTTTTTTTAAAGAAAACAAATTTTAATACTTTATGTAGTTAAAAAAAGTAAAAAATTGTAATCAAATATTAAATTTGAATATCTAAATAGAGGGTGTCCGAAAAATATTATTACACACATTCAAAACTTAATTAAAAATAAATAAAGGTTTTTACTTAACGTTTTAAATGTTCCGTAAAGAAAAGATTAAATTCTCTGTTCAATGTGAAAGGAAACCTAGACGGCTCAGCGCTCCCGTTTTTCAGCATTCTCGTTTCAAAATGGCTTCCCCGCAAGAACAAACGCAAGTTGTAGCACCGTTTATCGAATTTAAATCTGCAACACACATGTATTTGAAAGTAAGTAATGAGAGAGTTCCCTGAGCTATTCATAGATTTAATGAGTGAGCGAGCGCTTTTAGTGACTGATCTTGTAATTTTGCACCATGGTCAAGTGACGAAGACGACACCTGAGCTGGCACCCTCCTATCCTTACATCCACACTACACTATCAAGAGGACGTTCGGGCCTCAATACATTTAACGTGCACTGACCCCCTCTGAATGGTGGGTCTTCAGTGGCACCAGGTTCAAACTCATGACACGACACACACGAGTCCGTTTCCTTGACCACTGAACTACCTAAGCCACGACTGATAGAAAGAGCAAGTCCAATAACGTAGCCACCCAGATCTCTAGACATAATACCTTTGAATTTCTTAAGGAATACGTGAAAAACATTGCACACAAATTTTCAATTAGTGACAATAATGAAACGAAAAGTAAAAATACAGTGGCAATTCCTATTGTTGATCTTACACTGCGTCATATAGAGCGTTATTAGAAATCTCAAGTCGCCCATCCGGTATAGTGGTTAGCGACGCTGATTGCTGTGCCGGAGGGCCTGGGTTCGAATCCCGGTGAAGACATGGATGCTTGTAAATGTATAGTGCCTTCGCGGCATGGGGGTACTCTAAACAGTCGAAGCGCAAGCTCTATTGTGAGGTTTGGGGTAGGAGATGAGAAAGGTGAAAGATGTTCTTGAAAATTGAGGTGGAAGCGAGGTAAATCGTACTGTCAGGTGCCCAAGGCTACGGCCAACGACAGGCGTGCATCTAGCCTCTTGCCATGATGAGTTTCGTGGGCCTCGATATGACTACGTCAGAAAGGGGCATTAGCAACAACAACAACAACACAACAGAAATCTCGTTTAGACACGATGCTGCATTGCGCGCAATGAATGGTGCATAGATTGAAATCATGCAATAAAACACTGTAAAAAGAACAAACAAATCATAATTTTTATTTTGTGGAACTAAAAAAAAAGTAAGTGAATATATTAGGCAGGGGAAAAAGAAATCCATTATTTTTACGTGAACTTCAATGTTTTATTTATCGTGTTTCAGAATACCAATTTGGTTCAAATATGCGCCGTTTTGTTCTACAATTTGTTACCATTTTGAAGGTAGTTTCATAATGGCTCTCTCATAAAATCTTAGACTCTGTTGGCGAAAAATTCTAAGTAATCTATTTTCTCAATCTTCTCTTGATGTCAATTGCTTGTCAACAGGGAAGTTTTGCAATACAAGACAAACAGGGTGATTGCTTGGTACCAGGTTCGGACTATATGGTGGATGCATCAAATATACCCAACCAAGCTCCTGGAGTTTCTGGAGATTCAATATAGTTCTGGCGTTGTCCTGGTGGAACGCAACATCTCTCCTGGTGGCCAATTCTGGTCAATCTCTAGCTTCAAATTCTTCTATTTTCAACAGTAAAGATCCGAATTTAGTGTTGCGTCATATGGAAGCAAATCATAAGAAATAACTCATTGCTAGTCCCACCAAATACACAAAAGAACCTTCCTGGTTTAACTACCATTTTAGCTGTTTTACCGCGCTTTGATAATGATCGTTTTCCTACAATGTTGTCGTATGTTACCCATTTCTCATACCCGGTCACCATCCGTTTAAGAAATGGGTCAATTTCATTCCTTTTGAATAAGATGCCCCAGATGGAAATTCGACTCATATTTTTTGTGCTAATTGGTGTGGCAACCAAACATCAAATTTCTTTTTGAATCCAGATTAGAGCAAATAGTTTAAAATTGTTTTACGGTCGATCTTTAGCTCCTGGCCGATTTTACTACTACTAATAATAAGCCGTTCAACTTCTTCTATCATTTTTGTGATTTTATCAACATTTTCGACGACGGGCATATCTGAATGGAATCTACAAAACCAAAATTGCACGTAATATGCTGCAACAATATCGGCACCATAAACACCATTCACAATTTCAGCCGTCTTGCTTCCATTTTTCGCCTTTGCCAAATAAAAAATGTAGAATGTACCAAATTTTTTCTTTGTTGATTTCCATTTTTAATACCCTGAAACTTATAACTGAATGGACCAAACAAAAAAGAGCAAATAATTTTCTTAAGTGTGAAGTGTCACCTTTTCAACGAGCTAAAATCTGATATTGCTTGATCGACACTTTATGAGATATCAATAGGTTGATTCATATGACGTCATAGTCACGTGATAGTGAAAGCCACGTGATTCTAGCCAATCAATTCAAAAACTCATGTGACGTCATTGTCACACGATAAAAACTATCCTGTGTTTCCAACTAATCAGTTCACGCGCTCTGGTGTTGCCAAGTTTTGCTCTTTGCAGAAACTTTCTCTTAAAAAGTACATATGTATACAAAATGCATTTTATTTAAAAGTATAAGCATAAAATATGACTTTTTTTAATTTAGAAAAATTTTTTTGAGGAAATTTTTTTTTTCCCTAACATTTAAACATCTTTATCCAAATATGAAATTTGAAATTTTATCTGAGTTTTACAAATAGAACAAGTACAATTAGTTTAATGTTTGTTTTGAATTCAATGGAAAACACGTGTTTGTTTTTATCATGTGACTTCATGAATCAAGCCCATTACCACAGCTAAAGACAACGGATTTCTGTTTCCCCAGCCTAATATTTATTTTTTTTCTTTGTCTTTTGTAATTAATATTTTTAAAAATGTCTTATTTTTCGGACACTCGGTATTACATTTTATGACACATATACATATTCAAGGACAGGCTAAAGAAACACAGGCCAGGTTTTGTTTTTAAACATATTATCAAATTAGAAAAGGAGAAAAAAAAAACATACATAATTTTTTATTCAAACAAAAGAAACTTAAATTAACCTCACATTTTTATGAATTTCTCTCAAAATGCTCATAAGTAAATTGATTTCGCCCTTCTTTAAACCAAAACCATTAAGAATCTCATCTAAGGATTTTCTACAGCAAACAACTTTTACTCAAACTTCTAGCGGCTTGTTTCAAGCCGTAGGAGATCTTTTCCTTTTGCGGATGGTTTAATTTTCAACTGGGACCGAATTTCACCGATCATTACGCTTTTACCGACCATTTAAAACTTTCTTTCTCTACAAAGAGCGAAATACCAGGAATGATGAGTCAGACATCCATTTACTGAAAGTCCTAGCGTAGTGGGTGTAGTCCCCGGGACCCATTTTTCTCGAGATGGAACGTCATCTTTCGTGGACAGCCTTGTTATGAATCTGGTCATTGTGGCACTTTGTATTTAAATGAGACAGTTATTGAATTTTAATCTAGAATATTACAAAATTAACATTAGAAAATGTAGTTCTAAATTCTCGTGTTTGGTAAAAACATTTTTTTTCAGTGACACCGGTATTCGAACCCGAGACATGCCGGCCACGAGTACGCGACCATAGCCACTGGCCTATCTTGGCCACAATAGAAAAATAGAATAAAAGTATTAAAAAATGTCCATCTTCCTGAAAGAAGTTTTCAATTAAGAGTAATGTGCCCCTCTTTCAGAAAAAAAATATTGTTCGGAAGAGCTATCGTTAATGTACCTCATAATTTTGTTATGATCAAGTGATATGAAGTTTCAACATCACATTTTTATACAAAGGCTGAATTATTCATAATTCCCTCCAAGGTTCCAGAGTACTGCAGTAAAGAAATAATGATGAATACATAAAAAAAAGAACATATGAAAGAACAGAAAAAAATCATTTACATATTTTACAGGTGCTCTATGTATAAGACCTTAATTACACGGTATACACCAATGCAATAGTTCAAGTTCCTGCCACGCTGTATTCTACATCCTACTATCAACGTTATTGATAGCGCGTGTTATTCTTTCATTGTTATCCGTGTTATCAAAAGGCATTGTCTTTTACTTATGACCCAAGTTACCGTACACCTTTTGCCGAGGTGGTAGCAGAACTGCGTGATAACGCTGTTGATTACGTTCATAGAACCAAGTTGACTACAGCGAGGAAGAGACTGAAATATCGCATAGATGCATGTCATGTGACCACATACACTGGTAAAATATGCAAGAAAAAGTTGAAACTTTTCCATATTCTTTCATATGCTCTTTTTTGCTGTATTTGTCTTTTTACAAAAGCACTTCAGAATCTTGGAGGGAATTATGAATATTTTTGCATATTTGGATCTACTATGAGAGAGAGAGAGAGAGAATCCAAATAAACAAACTACTACTTAGTAAAAATAATTTTAAAAGAAAATAATATTTTAAATTGATAAATATCGTAATTATTACATATTAAATTTATATATATACTTACTTATATTAAATTAACTTACGAGACATGCCAATTAAACAACCGAACTAGTCTTAAAAATTAGATTTATTAAAAAAATACACAAATATCTTTTAGGTCCCTTTCAATGTACTTTCTTTCCCTATTATTACATAGCCCATCCGATATAGTGGCTAGTGACGCTGATTGCGGTGCCGTAGGGCCTGGGCTCGAATCAGGAGAAAGCATGGATGTTTGTAAATATATAATGCCTTTACGGCATGGGAGCCGCAAGTCCTCTCGTGAAATTGGTGGAAGAGAAAGAGAGGTGGGGGCCCCTGACCACCCCCAGGATGTTCTCCCTCAAAACTGGGGTGCAACCGAGAAAAATTGTACTGTCACTTGCATGGTGCTCTAAGCTAAGGCTAACAACAGGCGTAAAAATCTAGCCCTTTGCAACAATGAATTTCGTGGATCTTGATCTGATGTTGCTGTCGATCAGGTGGCATAAGTAACAACAACTATTACATAGCTGCACATATGTGTTTTCGAACGTTCAAAACAGTACTGCGATTCATTAGGTGTCATCGTATTTAGTAAGTCTACCGTTTTTGCCATCACCTTTTCTACAGACTGAAAAAGGGTTCCCATCAATGCGTTTTTTACTTTAAGAAATAAGTAGAAGCAGCATGGCTCTAGGTTTGGTAATTATGGTGGAGGCTCGAGCACGGAAATGCGTTTGTTCGTCAAGAACTGTTTTACGGAAAGTGCAATGTGCACGATGGCGTTATCTTGGTGCAAAATACATTTGTTGCTGCTTTGCAGATGTGGCCTTTTCTTCTTCACTCTTACTTTTATCTCTCTCGGAACCTCAATGTAGTGCTGTACTTTATCGTTTGGCTTCAAGGTACCCATTCAGTGATAATGTTTCCATTAATATCGAACAAAAGCGATGAGCATGACCGGTTTTTGATGTCACAGATCGACCAGAAAGTTTATTACCTTTAACAACCTCCCGACCATCAGAAAATCATTTATGCCATTCAAAAATTTGATTATGTGATGTACAATTGTTTCCAAACACCTCTTATAACAATTTAAAATATTCAGTTGGAGTTTTTTTTTAAGAAAACAATTCCCGAGGAATTACAAATTTATGTGCAGCTCGGTTTTTAAGTTTATCTCGATCACGGGACTTCAACACAACAACATCTTACTCAAAAACAAGGATGAAAGATAAACTGAACTAGATAGAGAGACGGAATATATATCGCCCCCCGCCCCCCAGCACCAGAAGGATCAATATCAACTATAATCTATTTCCACTCCTTCACACTACGCCTAACAGATAAGACATGTGCATTCTGGGAATTTAATTGTCACACCTTGTGTACATAATTAAATTTAAAATATATTAACTTATCAAATTCATCCCAACGCGGGTGCGTATCAGTTTTATTTTATTTTATTTATTTGTTTTTGGCAACCAGTAATTTTCAGTTAGTAACGGTATAAAATGTCGCAAATGCAAATGATACTAAAATATTTCACCCATGCAAGCACAAAAAAAGTTCGAAAATTACTTTTCAAGCATCATAAAATTTTAGGAACAATATTCACTGTATGATACAAGATTTACAAAAGCAACCCATTTTTCTGTACGAGGTAATGCTTTGTTTCAAACTTTATGTATTCCCCGAAAACTTTCCCCCCTCCTTTCTCCCCTATTCTCTTTCGCACAGCTCATTACGCAATTAACTTCAAAATCCCCATTATCCCTGTCTGCGAAGGGATAAAATTCCTTCAATGGAAGAAGCTTAGAAATATAATGCCTCTGCTGTGAAGGGACAGAGGTGATGGACACAAGGGAAGAATATCCTGAATGTAAGCAACGATGAGATAGGATCTTGTGTATAGTAAAATGATTTAAATAATTTAGTGTTTAAATAAGAGATCATAAGATCCATTAATTCTTCACTTTGCTGCACATCAAGTAGGAAGAATCAACAAAGTATACATTTAAAGTAATTTTTCTCTTTGATTGCTATTTTTAATATAACTTTTAGATTTTATTTTATGTTTACCCGATCTAGACGACCAAGATGAATGTCTTAATTTTAAGGCACGTTTAGACGAGGAATTGAAACTCCGCGAGCGCGTACCTCCTCCTCCTCCTATCTACCCCGTCACACCACATAAAAATATTTAGGCACTCATTTAACGTGTGGCAGTTCTAGGGCCGATTTAAGTTCTTTCCGGGCCTAGAAGCAGATCTACAGGACCACTTGGCACAAGCGAGTCGAAACCTGATTAAATCCAGCTTGTCCGGGACCCTGGGCACCCGCCCCAAGCGCCAAATGGATAAACCGGCACTGTGGGTAGTTCCTGTTAATCAAAACAATAAAAATATTAAAATTGCGTCTCATACAAGTAAGGCTTTCAACAATTTTCGATGGGTGCGAAATCCTAAGTTTAAACCATTGTCTAGCACAGCTCCTGGTTATTAGGATACTGTCGAAAACACATAATTTTGCTCACATATGCTGATAAATCAAATGTATCAACTTTGCTTTCGGTGTCGCACGGGTACGAATTGATATTCTTTTTTCTATTTGGCGTGGTTACGGTTAGTGATAACAGACAACAGGGGAGTAGCGGCAATTTTATGGCTGAAACTAACTTTAACTATCTTTCATATTTTGAGAGCGAAAAATATTCGAAGAAAATCTATCGTTTCTAGACGATTGGCTGGTTAACCGTTTTGTAGTGAAAAACAAACATGGATCAGTCATTGTTTGATTCGTGAGTGAGTGAGTGAGTGAATAATAACGTCGAAACTGTTCAGCTACACCAGAGCTTTTGGCGACGGACCACGTAATTTTGAACCATGGTCAAGTGACGTGGATGACCCTCTTTGTTTGATTTGTCCCCCAAAAATGTTATATTTAAAAAATACCATTAAACAGGAATCATTTAATGTCACTTTTTCTCAAAGATCTCTTTCAAGAGGTGATCAATAGGATTTCTTGAATAATCTTTACAACAGCAACTAAGTGTTTTGTCAGTGTTAGTGTCACAGTGGTAACAAAGACATTCAATTAAGCTTTTTATTATTGGTAATCATATGAAACCGTTAACTGATGCAGAAGTTGTAAAAGAGTGATTCTTAAATGCTTCTAGATTAGTGTTAGTGACAAAAATAAAAAAATATAAAATAATAATAATTGAAAATATTACAACACAGGTTTTGCTTTTTTATCAATTTTCCACATTTTAAATTTTCAGTGTTATCTTGTTCCTAAAGGGGGTTACTTGTCCCGGGTATCATTCCCTTCCCCCCCCCCTCCCTTTTTATCCTCATGTTGCGGCCCACGTGAAATAGCTGACATATGTATGCGGCCCAGCAGAATAAAATGTTGAGTACCTCTGCTTTAACTGGTTGCCCGTACTCCGTACGAAGCTACCAAAAGCTGGTCAGAACCGGTTTGCCTGTATGCTGTACGGGCACTGATACTTTCTTCTTTCTATTTTTGATTTGCACATATTTTTAATTCTTATAGTGAGATTATTAGTGCTAGTGTTTTTCAGAGATGTAGTGTGTCCATGGTACTGAAATACTTCTCATCCGGGATATTCTTTGTAGGGAAGGAGGGAATTTTTCATTAAAGGAGGGAATTTAAATTTCTGAAAATATTCAATAAACAGGGATTGGCAAGGTAATGCGCCATTTGTTGCTTGAGAAGAAAATGAAAATGGAAAGACAATCCTTAAAAGCCGATATTATCTCTGTCCTTATAGCAATCTTAGACTGAGTATTATATCATATTTCAAAATTGTATGTCTATATACAACAATATACGCACACACACACAAAATCCTCAACCATTTGAAAAAGATGAACGAACATAATATTTTTGTAAGTATGAGATAAATTTTAAGATATACGCGAAACATTTTTCATAGCATGAATAGTGTTCTTATAAAAAACAAACACATTTAGGGGAGTTTCTGTATTCCACATATATAAAATAAAAAAATATTGTTAAAACTTTAAAAATAATAATTAAAATAAAATTCACATCCATTTTCGCATTATGTTAAGTATTATGCTTAGTTAATGTGCCTTTTTTATAGAACATTTTGGGCAAAAAAAAAGTGACAGGGTTTAGAGGACGTATAAGATGTATGTATAAGAGATGGACGTTTTTAAAATTTAATTCAAAATAACAAATAAAGTATGGTTGAAATGGTAGGATCAATTTAAAATTCATCTAGTGATTTTTTTTTCTTAAGTAAAATATGAAAACAATTACACTTTATTGCTTTTTACAAGGTTTGGAAGCACCATGTTTCGAGAAAAAAGACCCTTTTCTTTTTTTTACATGGCTGAGATTTATTATAACAAAGTGGTTTAAGATCTTTGATGTGGCCGCGGTAGCCGAGTGGTATAGGTGTCGGATCGTGGCTGCTTTGTCACGAATTCGAGCCCAGTACCACAAAAGACCCACCGTGTAGGGCAGCGATGCACGTTAAATCTGTCGAGAACTGAAACGTCCTCCCGTTGGTGTGGAGTGGTAGTTAGAAGAGATGAGTGCCAGCTCAGGTGTCGTCCACGTCACTTGACCATTGTTCAAAATTATATGGTCCGTCGCCAAAAGCCCTCGTGTAGCTGAAGAGTGCGACGTTAATATTCAATCAATCAATCAATTAAGATCTCTGATTAGTACGCAAAAGAATGTGGCAGCCATAAATGTGGGTAGACATGGTCAAGAACTCATAGCCTGTAGTAGTTATGGATTTGAGTCATGGTCACATTAAAGAGCCTCAATATAGAGCGGCTGAAAGGAGCAGAAAAAAGATACAAGTACAGTTTCATTATATACCATTGAAGTTATTTTAGTATTTTTCGGCTAAAATACTATAATTGTTTTTCCAACATCCAGATATAATAAAAATGTACATAATGAAGCAAAATGTAGCTTCTACGTTCTTCTTATTAAAAATCAATGTTTATTTTCATTGTTATTTCACTGTCAAAGAAACTTTAATATTAAAAATAGGTTTTCGCGAAGGAAATGAGGAAATGGAATAGCTCTGTTTAAATTTGGAGCGAGGGAGGAAACGATTGTTCCAGAGAAAAAAATTAAACAAAGATAAAACTTTTTTTTTCCTAATTCTAATGACTAAAGAAAAATTATTATTAAATTTTAAAAAAAATCTTTTTTCTTTTTTAATTAATATTTTTTTACAGCTCTTTTAAAATTACCGTCTAAAAAGATGATTGTTTTTGTGCAGTAATACATGTAAGACCAATTAGATGAATTCCTTATTTTAAATAAAAGAAAAACGTTTTGATTTCAATTTCCTGATGTTGTATTGGATTCTCATGAGCATTTTCCTCAACTATTATTTTTAACTATCTTATGGCGTTGTTTGATATGTATTAATTACATGGAGAGTCTAACTAAGACATTCCCAGTAAATCACGACTAGTTGTTCAAATGGCATCGCCGCACACGTCAACTAGAACCACCACCACCTTTGTCGCAACCCGGATTTGCAGGTGTAATAGGGTTCTGAGAAGAGGCAAACATGATTTTTTGAAAAAAAAAATTTTTTTTTTTAATTTTAGATCTAACACTTTATGAAGTATTTACACCTTGGAGATAATAACCTATAAGATAATTCAAAAAAGACTTATTAGTGGTCGGAGTTCCTTATATAAGTCTTTCTCGAACAACAATAGCTTAGTAAAGATCCAATGATATTTCCTTCCACAACTCCGGCTGGATTTTAAGATGAATATTAATTTCAAGCAGCACGACTTCCTAGTCGCAATTCCCTTTCTACTTTTCCGAGATTTCACGATTAACTTCAAACATCCCAATGCCATCCTTTAAATAGCATTTACATTAGCATACAATCAAGTCATCTCTACGGTTTTTAAACGAAAATCACAGTTAAAGAAGATATTTCCCAGGAGGATTAGTTAAAGTTCCTTGTATATACCCGTCGTAACCTCAACAAGACACTGCCCATCGCGTCACCCAAAACGTTTCAACGACAGTTAAGCTTACTAGAGATGCATATCATTTTTAAAGTAATGACTGAACAAACAACTTTCTCTGAATATCGTTGAGAAAGTCCATTAACTGCAAAAACGAATTTCTTCTCTAGGAAGGGGGTATTCAGCGGACTCTTCTTCCACAAGTCGAACACAATAAAGGACAACCATAAAAGCTCTCAACGACTGGACCGAATAGGAATTCCTTTGCTTCCCAATTGTTTAAGGGTCTCAGGGGTGTTAAATTTCTCTAGAGGGCTGAAAATATAAACAATTTTCAAACAGGTATAATTCTTTTAAATTTAAATTAAATAATTCGAATCTCTTACACATTATTTATGAAGGAATGGGGCTTCAGAAAATTGTAAAATGTTTGAAATATATAAAATCATAATTTTAGAAATGATAAGCATACGAAAATAAGAAATATTTCTATAAGAAATATTAATTAAGTTTTACGTTGCGAATGCTATTCTCTAAAATAATAGCTTTAATTACTAGCTATAAGATGATTTAGAGAAAGTTAAATGTATCCTTATTCACTGTAGTATAAATATAATAATAAATTATATTTTTTAAAAAATAAAAAAATACATTTTCTAAATTTGTTTTTAAAAATTTCAATATTTTTGAAATATTTTGAAATACAAAAGGTATATTATTCTTAAATGATGTAAGATTTAAAGAGTATGATACATTTTATAATTCTTTAAAGCTATATACATCAGAGACTACTATTTTAGAAAATAGTGTGCGAAAGGCAAAAATTACTTAATATTTATTACAGATTTATTTCTTATTTTCATATGCTCATAATTTTTAAAATTATGATTATATTTCAAACATTTTGTACTTTTTTAAAGTCATAATCTTTTGCAAATAATACGTAAAAGATTCGGATTATTTAATCTAAATTTAAAAGAATTATACCTGTTTTTGAAAATAGTTTATATTTTCACCCCTCGAGACAAAATTAAAACCCCTGAGACCTCTTAAGGTAGATGTGGACCGGTAGGCTGGTGTGGTTAAAATAAACACCCCTGCCAAGGTCAATAGCCTATGGCTGAAACAATAATGAGAGAAACATGATTATTTAAAGGAATATGCAAGAAAATAAACCTTTAAATAACATTGTTAACACTCACGAAAAAACAAAAATTTCTTACGTTCAAACCCAGACTATCACAATTCTCTTATAGTTCTCAAATTTTGGAGAACAAACTAGACAAAAGTAACTAACTATCCAGAATTTTCAGAAGCTTCCCATTCTCTCCGCGAACTATTTAGTTCAAAAGCTTCTCTGCGATAATTTTCCTCTTTTAAATTCATCCTCTTTCTCTCAACTCATTATGCAATTAATTTCAAAATCCCTACTTTCCCTGCCTTTGTAGGGATAAAATTCTGTATGTGGGGGAAAAGCTCAGAAATTTAATGTCTCCACAGAGATGGAGAAGGCGAAGTGGTGGACACATTATGAACAGAAACGCATTTCCTGTATTTTATGGAGAGGTGATAGAGAAGCTAATATTTTTCTAAGCATATTTCTTTTAATTTTATACTCAGATACCAAAACTTTTATAAATGCGTTCACGTTTTATTAAAGACTAATAGAAATAATGAAAATATTCATTTTAGTCTTAAAGTTTTGAAAATTTTCTTTTGTTTTCGTTTTTTTTAATTTTACTTAATTAAGTCACATTATTTTGTTGCTTTTTCATTAAAAAAATACTATCTTTTTTATACGTAAAAAACAGCAAAAAGAAATGATTTATTGGGTATGTATAGCAGTAAAAAATTGATAAAAAAAATTTAAACGATTAGAAACAATATTCTGATTTTGTTCTGATAATTTTACTTCACTATGGCGATTTTTTGACTTATATACGAATGTTGTTTTTCCAAATGATTTTTATAGAAAAAGAAAACTTTATCAACATATACATGAGTACAAGATAGTCTTTTTAAAAAACAGAATATAAAAATTAATTAATCATTAACAATTTTTAATAATACTCAATACAGTTATATTAATTACGAAAATAAAACCAATCTAGATCAAGACTTGAACATAATTTACCTACCAACTATTACAGGACAGAGAAATAATATTTCAATCAGGTTTAAAAATCAACGAACTTACTTTTTCCCATCTAAACTTATTTATTTTTGTCAAAAACCACAAAGGACATTCGCACTTGTAATTTCTCATTGTCTTTTAGTTCTTTAATCGTTATTAATACCAGTGTTCTCAAAGATGAAACAGACGTTATCTAGTTACCATTGGCCGATGACAGGTAATAATTGCCACTTAATGACTAAAAAAAAATTGAAAAGGAGATTCAGCACAGCTCAAAGTCCCATCCTGAAGAGAGGTTTCTTCTCAAAACTAGAGCTGCCTCCTAACGATTGAACCGAACTCAATGGTGTTAAATCTTTAATCAATCGGCTAATGGTCCAAAAAAGAATGCAGGCATCTTTTATTAACTGACCACAATAGTATCGATTCTTCGATGAATTAACCGACTAATGGACTAAGTGCATTAGCTTAAATAATAAAAAACCTTTTAAAGAGGGCTAATTAAAAAAAAATTGTTAATTTTTGGATCTAGGTCAATATATCGGGTACACAGTTTAACTGGATGCCTATCTACATCATGTAAAGACTTTAAGCATTCTTTAAAAGTAACTAGATTCGCAACTCTATCTTTTGAAGTTGATTAATGTCTGTCTAAAAATTGCCTTTATGTACTTAATCGGCAAAAAAGTGTAAAAAAATAAATTTTTCGCTCAATAAAGTCTGAGTGAAGAGATGAGACTTTCTCAAGAGACTGATCTGCAGTTCTAAACCAGGCCTCGGAAATGTTTGGCATGAGTGTTTGATTTAGCGCTCTCGGCACAGTTCTCTCTACAAACATCTCAATTTTTGAGTGGATTGTTGATGATCTTGAGATGAAGCTTTTTGAAACAACATCCTCAAAATTACGGTAAAAAAAATCTGGAAGTTAACTCTAACGCTATATTGACAGTTACTATAAATTGTTAAATGTCATTGATAAAGATTTAACTGTTTGAAGAATTTTTTCTCACATGAAAATTATTTTGAGATCATAAAGAAGTTGCTTAACAACTGAACATTCAGAATCACGTGTCAAAATGAAAGTCACGAATTATATCTCTGATATTGCAGTATAAAGTACAGTGGTGTAGAGACAAAGTTTGTGTTAAAATTTTTATTTAATAATAAAACGAATACTTGTATTATATGTTTAAAGGATGGGTAATATATGTACACTTTTAATTTTCTATTTACGTTGAAGGGGGAAAGCTGTATTTATATTGTTTATTCTTATGTTAGAAAATATCTTTAGAGGATGCGTAATTAATATAAAACACAACTCTCAGTCTGTATTATTGTGACCTCTATTTATTAACTCTCCCTGCATTGACACGGGGATCGAAGTTTTTCAGACATTTTCTGCTGTGCGTCACCATGAATCCTATTGGTAGATTGGTTAGGCACACCACAGCTAAAAGGCTGCCGACCCTTGCTTTATACACTTTTGGATGAGCTCGGAACCTTTGGATATTCCGTCAATAGTAACCGTGTAGTTTTAAAGTGTATGACATTAATAAATCAATAATCAATAACTTCTACAGAATAATAATTGGTACTTACGTACTATCACTGAGTTCAAAATTACTCGCCAAGTTGGCACTCCCGATTTCGCATGTATCGTACACGCTGAATTGGAAACCATTTGATTCCTCTCATACAATATCGCCAATAGGTTGCGATAATACATAAGTACCTAATGATTCAGTAATTAAACGCGTGATCTTTATATACGGTAACTTTCTTGGTGAGTGAGAGAATATTAACTTCGCACTATTCAGCTACTCGAGGGCTTCTGGCAACTAAGCTAGCAATTTTGAACCATGGGCAAGTGACGAGGATGACAGTTGAGATTTGGCACTCCCTCTCCTAACTACCACACATCACACCAATGGGAATACTTTTGAGCCTCGACATATTTAACGTTCATCACCTCATTACACAGAGGGTCTTCAGTGGTACTGGGCTCGAAATCATGGCACACCAGCAACTTGACCTCTAGGCTGCCACGCATACAACTTTCTTGTCGAATAATGAATTCAAGTTCTTATTCTCTATCTATTTTTTATTATAAAAGCAATATAATTATTAGCTTCACAACTTAGTATCTTCGTTAATGTTTCAGAAGTTGCAAACCATTAGTTACAATAATAACTCTTTTTTTTTTAATCTTTATTAAATAACAAACTAACTTAAGCGATGTTAACATGTCAAAATAATCCGTTTTCAGATAACAATCCATCATTTTCTAACAATGTATTTATAAAAGTTATCCACCTGTAAGGCTTCTTCATTTTCATACACGCAATCTGTCACTTACCGATGAAGTAATCATCAAGCAGGTTATCTATTCTTTGTACATCAGATACATAAGTGGAAAAAATAATTTCATTTTTAACCAATGTGAAATATCTTAAAAATGATTTTAATGATACAGTAATTACTAATAAAAATAATAATTGATTGTACAAAAACTAATAAATAGTATAAACTGTAAGCCCACAGAATATTATTCAAACGCTTACTGAAAGACCCGCAAAGCAAATGTGTCTGCAGAAGAATTTGAGAAAAAGCTTATAAGTATCGTAAATATGAGTCCTTTAAAGACAGGATGAGCCAAAAGTTCGTTTAAACATTAAAAATGTATTAGAAGTAATATAAAAAAAAATATTTTTAATTCAATTCCTACTCAGAAACAAAAATGAAAAATTTTGTTTTATCATTACTTTTTATCAAATAATTACAATTAATATAAATATGTATATACTTACGACAGAATAACAATATTAAGTGATGATTAATTTTAATTAATTATAATTAAAGTATCGTATTGTCATCCGAAACAATCGTGTCTATAAAATTTCAGTTTAACTAAACGCTTTAAAACGTGAGAATTTTTTTTTTAAAGTTTTGACCCAAGTCGTTAAAAATGTAGTCAACGTGACTCTGTATTTTTAATTCTTTGAATAATTAGTTTCAGTCAACTAATTTTAATTATTTATAATTAAATAATAGTATTGCCACCCAAAACAATCGTGTATAGAAAATTTCAACTCAATTGAGCGCTTTAAAATGTATTTTATTAACGATTGAAAATTTGAACAAGATTAATATATAGAGTGTGATCTAATGGTAGGAATTGAAAAACGGAAGAAATTATGATAAAGAAATACGGTTTGCATGAAAGTGACTACAAGAAATTTTTGTGGCAAAAACATTTTTAGTTAAAGATATCAATAGTAGTAGGCGCTGACATTTCGGAACACAATGTACAGGAGAAAACTACGCTTTTATTTATTTATTTTCTTGCAATAACATACCTCGAGAATATTACCCGACATAACTAAGACGATCATGGTATCTTTCAATATCAGTCCATCATGCTTTTCTTTAAGAATCGTTTTACTGGATTGGCATAGTATGGATGTGTGCCATTCTACATGAAACTTATAACAGATTATGTTAAAGCTTCCCAAAGGAAATCTGAACTAATTTTCTTAGCTTTCAAAAATATCACAAGGACATTAAATCACTTTTTACACACTTCTAAATCGAAGTAGTTTTAATTAAAACTTGTGCTACGGTGGATAGCAATTTGAAATAAAAAGATAAATCTTTTCGAAGATCACCGATCAAAAAAGAACTTCATTCTAATATTTATTCTGAACATAAATAGTCGAATAGCAAACCGGTGTTGCCATTCTCAAAATACTAAATAGTAATTGAAAAATAATAATACAATTTTATTATTAACGTTGCCATCTGAAATTTAAAGTTTGTAATATGTAATTAAAAATAAAAATAAATAATAATACATGTTCAAGGTATTACGCACCTCTTTGATTTAATGCAGTACGACTAAAAATATTTTTGAAACTAAAAAACAAAATCCGGCTATATTATGAATTTTTTTCTTGCAAAAAGCATTTCTTTATCATTATTTCTTCCTTTTCTATGAATTTTTAAAATTTAAATGAACTTTTTTCACCCCCTCCCCCTTCCTGTGTGTCAAAATTAAAATTCCCTAGCTGGGTGAGAAGTAAAAACTAAATTAACAACATGTTAGATTTCGGAAATAATCAATAGAAGAAAGCTGACTTCGGGACTGGTTCATTATTAATTTTTTCTTTTCCTTTTGAAGTTACACGAGGACTAATGGCGAATGATTTAGAGTAAAGAGAAAGCAACGAGAACGGCACCTCAGGTAGCGTGCACTCTCCAAGCTTCTGCACCACGCAAATGTGAAGATTTTAAGTCTCTAAATACAAACTCACCCACACAATGAGTGATTATTAACATCAGTAGCTATTATGAAAAATTTAGACAGTGTCAAAAGCTTATCTCGATTCAAAAAGTAATGAATTCAATAATTACTTGGATTATATCAACAATCACTACGGTATGATTTAAACAAACAATTTAGAATTTCGACTCACATTCTGTTTATAGAAAACTAGTACGTTTTACAATCAAATAAAAAAAAACTCCTTTTCTAAAATAATTTTCTGTATTAAAAAATAATCACTTTGTTCTACAAGAAATGATTCCCAGTCATCCTTTGAACAAGGCTATAATACTTTTGAATCTCATTACAATTGCATTATTTGGGAATACTCTATTTTTAGTCCATCTTTGACATCATTAACTAACACTGAAGCACTTAACTTATTTCCAGATGATGAGCCCTAATTATTTCTCAACAGCCAGTCGTAAGAAAAATAATAATAATGAAGGAAAAGGAAACTCTCTTTGGTCTTCATATTACAAACTCAATTTTTTTCATCCATTAGTTCTGTCATTTACTTTCAGTTATAACTCGATAACAAAAAACACACAAAAAGAAAAGAAATATAAAATTCTGCAAGAATTTCAATAGGAAAAGTTATTAAAATATGCGGAAAACAAAACATTCACATGCGGGAAAAAAGTTATTTAATAATTTAGTTTAATTTATTTTGAGGTGATTAACGAGAGAGAAGTATATTAACGTTACACTGTTACGCTGTACAAGTGTTGTTGGTGACGGAACTTGTAATTTTGAATCATGGTCAAGTGATGAGGACGGAACCAGAGATAGCAACAGCCCCTCCCCCCACCTCCTAACTTCCAAACCACACCAAAAGGGAGGACGTTTAAACCTCAACAGATTTATTGTGTATCGGCCTTCCTTTACACGACAGATCTTCAATGGTGCTAAGAACGAACTCATGACACGTCCGACACGACTCCATGACCTACGCAGCCACCAGGTGAGTGAGTGAGTGAATGAATATTAACGTCGCACTGTTCAGCTGCAAGAGGGCTTTTGGCGACGGACCTCGTCATTTTGAACCATGGTCAAGTAACGAGGACGACGCCTGAGCTGACAACACACCACAGCAACGGGAGGACGTTGAGTTCGATTGATTTAACGTGCCTCGCTCCCCTACACGGCGGGTCCTTAGTGGTACTGGGCTCGAACTCATGAAATGCCTGCCATGATCCGATACCTTTATCACTGGGCTATCGCAGCCCCACCACCAGGTGATTATCGATAATAAAAGGATAATGATAAGTTACGGGTTGTGTGAATGAAAATGTTAAAAGTACACGTGAGATATTCGTGGCAGTCCTGTTAGTGTGTTGAATTACATTCAAATAACAAGAATGATATTCCACTTAATGCCAGAGGTAGAGCTTAGTGAGTCGACATGCTTGACGTACTACTACACAACGAGTATTTCATGGGATAATGAATGTAGAAAAATTGTAATATTTAATTTGAAAAATAATGGAACTAGGGCTATAGTCCGTGGCACAACTAAAATAAAATCAGCCTCGAGTTTGCAATTAATAGGTTTGGATTTAATTTACATTCTAACCAACAATGTATTGCTTTTTTTTCCTCAAATGGGCTGCATTTTGAAAGTTAAGCCTTTGCAGAAACAAAGTCCCCGAGTGTGAGAGACGTTTTCATTGGTGGCACCCTCTAGTGGCGGCTGCCGCTACCAAATTTCTCCAAAGCTTGGAATTATTGAAATTAGGCTCGCGTCGGATACTAAATAGATTTTGTCGGGAGTACCAGACCCAAGTTAATAATCAAATGATTTCTTGCATGCCACATAATCATGTGTCGTGAGTGCCTATGATTTTCGCATACAGAAAATGTATCCACTCCAGCCGGGATCGAACTTGCAGCCTTAGGCTCACGAGGTGAGTACGCCACCTATAAGCCACACAGTGGACAAAGTACTGTGGTGCCATATCCCGATCTTAGCAAATTATATTAATAAGTAGCACTTATTTCATAAATGCTGCCATGTGTAATTGTTTATCATTCAAGCACACACGTCCCCATTTCTTTCCCACTAAACCCGTGTTACTTAGTTTTATTAAAATTAGAAACAATCAAATTAGATAGAACAAAATGTCATTCGCTCAGAAAAATAAAATAATTTTAAAAGTCCAGGCAAGAACTATAAAAAAATGAATCAATGTTCTTGAAGTTCACTTTTAACACCGTACATCGCAACATTACTAAATTTCAGAAATAAATACAGCAAGAACAAATCGCAAACATCTTCCGAAAGCTGCCCAATTTCCTTCATCGCTAGTTTTACTTCTAATACCTCATTTTGGGCGGTAAATTTTCGCTCTTTTCCCGTATCAGCATTCTCTCTGTTCCTCAACTCGTAACTCAATTAACTTCAAAATCCCCCGTTATCCCTCCTTCGAAGGGATACAATTCCCTCAATGGGGAAAGCATAGAAATCTAATCCTTCATCAAAGAAGGAGTTGAGATGATAGAGTGAGGGATATGTGACGAACAACGAAGGATATCCCGAGCTTTACAGAAGATGACACCATAAGAATTTTAGCAGATTATTAGAGTTTTGTATTTAAGTTGAGGAGATTTTGTAAGAATATTGATCTACGCTTTACGCTATGATATGCTGTAATTTATTTCATTATTTCCATGTAAAAAATAATTTATTTTTTATTTTAAGACATCTAATGCATGCCATTACATTTCGCACGATAATAAAAATTATAATTGCGACATTTTAATTTATACAGCTGTCACTTGTATGCCCTAGTATTGATTTTTTTCCCTTCAACATTTCTTTAAAATCTCGGAAATAAGCTCCCCGGAAAACTCTTTAAAAGGCAATAGGGAAAACATAACAGACAGTAAAGAGGAATTTATTTTGGGAAAATATTTGTCATTGTTACCTCTCTTTGTATTATTGTTTACTCTTTGTTAGACATGTTGCAAAATGTTCAATATAAGATTTTTTCTCGTGCTTCAAAAGCTTGATGGCACTGTGTATGTGTCAGCCCCAAGGTTACGAGTGCAGTTTTGGACACCGAATCAACATGCATTGTTCTAAAAATATACATAAATACTTTTATTTCGGTACAATTAATTTACGAGGAGTCATGATTACAAACCGAGGAAGCAATCAGTTTAGACAACTATCTTAATTTCGTAAGATAAATAATTAAACACTTATCTAAGTGTCATCCGAAAGAAGAGAACTCGTCAGATCTCGCCTGGGTCTAAAACTTCTTTTCTGTTTCGCCAAAAGGTTTCCGAAAAGCACTTCGCTAATCTCTCTTTAACAACAGCGTTAAAGAGCGTAACTCACTCCAACACTCACATTGCCAAGGTTTAAATAGCACTCAAATTAGCATAGAATACAAGTTCTCTCCACGGAAGGTGGTTTTAAACTCAAACAGCAATTAACTAAGCATTTTCTCCAAGACGGTTTGTGAAAGGAAGCTAATAAGACCCGTCACATGATGCTGATGCATGCTGTTGAGAATACCAAAGTCCTCAAGTTGGAGAGGTTTGAAGAGTGGGTCAAATGTCAACCTAATCATTTGACTGGAGCTCAAAATTACGAAATCTATCGTTAATTACACTCACTTTTTAAATCATTCGTAATTAAGTTACGAGTATAATACATGAGTTAAGTCATTCTTAGAAACAAAACAAAGGGTACTTATGACAAACTTTGCTGTCAAGTCACGAGTATGACACTTGATTTAGTACCCCAATCTCCAAGCACATCCACATCAAACCGACATGATGACCATGAGCCCAAGGTTGACTGAAACTTAGAATGCAACAACACATGCACACTGCGTGCCTTTAAATGTACAGTTAATTTAAAAGGTAACTGGAAATTTATATTTAAACATATATCTATGAATGGAAACTATATTTAGTTAAATTTCAAATTAAGATGTTGTTATTTCTTATGCCACCTCTTCTCGAGTGTGCCAGATCCAGGGCCCCGAAATCCATCATGGTAAGGGTCTAGATGTATGCATGTCGTTATCCGTAGCCTTGAACACCATATAGGTGATAATACGATTTAGTTCGGTTGCACCCGAATTTTGAGTTAGAACACCCTAGGGAGGGTCAGGAACCTCTTACTTCTCTCCCCTGCCATCAACTCCCCGAAGGGACTTGCAACCATATTGCTGTTTAGAGTACCCCCATGCCGCAAAGGCACTACACATTTACAAACATCCATGCCTTCTCCGGGATTCGGACCCAGGCCCTGCAGTACAGCAGTCAGGGTCGTTAACCACTATACTGGATATGGGGGATTCCCAATTAAGTTTCGATTTGAATTGAAATCCTTTCAATTTAGAAGAAAAAATCAAATAGGACTGTAAAGATTCCATTACATAAATTATTGCCAATGACGTAAATATTGAAATATATTGAATAGTAAAGAGTATGATACGTCGCATATTTTCAGGAATGATTGAAGAATTATATCTAAAGTAAAATGACGAGTTTGATTTTGGGGATTCGGGAGGAGTGCAAGAAACTCAAGTGATATTTTATTGGAGTAGATGTTTTCATCCCTCATCTAGAAGAACATTTTTTTATATATATTCTCAAATCTAATGATATAAATACACCATCACTTTTGCAGTTAATTTCCCTTGAGGAAAAAAACTTTTGTTTAAAATGATGGTAACTTTCAAAATAGCAATATTTTTTGAAAAAATAAAAATAATAATAATAATAAAATAAAATAAAATAATCCTATTTTATAAGGATTGAATAACTACATGTCTAAATACTCAAAGGATGAAAATGTTTAAGGTTTTTAAATAAAATTTTAAAATATATATCTGCGAAGAAATATGAAAAGCTGCTATAAATGGATGAGATGAAATTATACTTAAAACCCATGAACACATAAGAAATGATTATTTTATACTTATTCAGATGTATTAAAGAAAGAAAATACTCATTTCTCTTGCCTGTTGTTAGAGGGTAAGAATTACTGAATTAATCTTTGGCAAAAAACAATTTTGTTATGATAGTATTAAAGATAAATTTTGAATTAATGTTAAAAAATACTTGCCAATAATTATCTTTTAAAAATTCTTCAATCTACGTCGCAGTTTGTTTAACTAATTTCAAAAAATAATCCAAAAAGTTTCAATATATTTAAAGGAACTCATTTTTGTCCCAAAGCAGTTAGATATATGTAAATAGTAAAATTTCGTAGATTTTGCGATTTTATATTCAGTTAAATGGACATTTTATCTATCTGTTTAAACGTATTTATTTTTTATTAATAACATGTTATAAAATAAATGCTATATAAATATGGAATTTTACCAACTAACCCAGGGGTGGACAAATAGTAACCTCTAAATGTTTCTTACTGTCCACCACAACAGAGAACCTAATAGGTTTGAAAAAGTTCTCTATCATTGGGTCAACATATATTTGTGAGCAACACTTTTTTTTCATGAAGATCAACAATAGAAAATATAGATGCAATTTGGCTGTCATAAACTTGCAGGCTATGATAAAAATTTCAGCATGCAATCCCGTTACCGATTTAAAAAAAATGTAGAAATGTGTGATAGGGTACATTTGTCTCATTAAACTGATTCTAAAATTGAATGTGCTTGCAGCTATAGATAATATGAAATTAGCACAATAAATAAATTGAACAAATCTCTACCACTATTTCATTTAACTCATATTTATTGATTATATACCTGATTTGTTGATTATTTGATACCTTTTTTGAGATGCAAATTTATCTAATGAATGCAATCATTTTAAAATGCGCTGCCATTCAGTATCCTCCACTTCTACAATGTAGGCCTCGAACCAAAACAATTGCTCACAAATGGGTGAAACTCAATGTGAGGATTATAAAAATTCATTTTAATTTCTACATTCTCACAATTAATCTCGGTAAAATCGCCGAAAGTTTTAATAAATTCTTTCAATAAGGAAAATCGAATGAATGATTTGCGATACATAGAAATAATACAAATATAAGATGTCAAACATTTTGTTAAATTTTGCGAAAACATTTCCCAGGGGTTGTAGTTTCCTGCACATCCTTCCATTTAAGAATCGACGAAATTATCTCTTTTCTGAAACGAAACAATCGAAAAACTCCCTCCAGCTATAGCCAGTCTGAAGAGTACATTATCTGGATAATATTTCAATCTTTCTCCATCTCCGATGCCATTAAACAATAATGAAGCTTTTTTACTGCTTTCAGAAGAGAAGTAGTAATTATTTCGCGACAGCCAATCGTAATAAAAATATTCATAATGAAGAAAAATGAAACTCCCTAGGTCTTGGTATTACAGAACCACATTTTTTTAGTATTTTAATTCTCGTCATTTATTTCCAACAGAACCATTTTTTCAACCTTCATTATTAAACATTGGGTGAGATAAGGGAGAAGAAATAATAAGGAAGGCTTAATTTCAATCTATAATATGTAAAAGTATTATTTCTGCTAAGGAAATTAAAAGAAAGATTGGGGGTTTTATTTCGGAATGTTATGGGATTAAGCGTAGGGAGAAATGAATCTAGGCTTAAAGTAAAATAAAAAAAGAAAACATTATTGAGGTTAATCCGCAGCACGCGTACCACAGGGTAGCACTATTTGCCGACCTTTAGGTTAGTTGGTAAAATTAAACTGTGGCACGTGAAGATTTATTGAAAAATTTAAAATCAATGGATATATATTTTTTTTTAATAGGGCTGCATTTTAGCACAACTTAGCGTTTGCAGACACGGCGTCCCCAAATGTGAGAGCCATTTCATGGTGGCACCATGTAATGGCTGCATCATTACCAAATTTGGAAACTTGAATTAAAATTAATTCAAGCTCTCGTTGGATGCTAAATAATGCCGTGATTCAATTTTGCCAACAGTATCAAATACAAATTGATACTCAAGGGATCTTTTGCATACCACATAATCCTTTGATATGCGTTTCTACGATTTTCACATCCAGAAAATCCATCGGCTTCAGCCGGGATTGAACCCGTAACCTTCGGCTTACGAAGCGGGCACGCTACTTCTAAGCAACCGGGGACGATGAAAATATAACAATAAATAACATTTTTAACAATCTTTAAGAAATGCGGTATTTACAGACAAAAAAAAACTCTAAAAATTTATTTTATTAAACTTGCGATCGGAATTTATCAATAAAAAATAATCTTTAGCCGACCAAAAATCAATTTTCTAGACTTGCATAAAAACTGTGCATTTACGGAAAAATCCCATAATAAGTCTATAAGCAAAGTATTTTCATCTTTTTATATTTCTTAGTTCGTTAGAAAAATTGGAAGTGACACACCTAATCCATATTCTTAACAAAGTGAAATTCTTCCCACAACGGTTGGTCACCCTGGTCAACATAAATATTATCGTATGATCTTTATTTTTAGATTGATCCCTAGAACTAAATTAAATTGCAATTCTTGCTGTACGGCAAGTATTAAAACTTTTCTTCAAGAAAACATCATATGAATTTCAAAATATAATCTCGCACCCTTTTTAAAATTGAAATTTGTACTTCAAAATAGTGAGGCAAGTGATTTGGTTAATTGATTGTTTATCAACACGAGTTGGTGACAGAATTGATAAATTTTGATTTCGATCAAGTGAAAAGGACGACACCCGAAAAATGTATACTTAAGAGCAGTGGCATTTAATATATGCTCTATGGAACACTGGGGTTCCAAGGTTCGATAAGTCACAGTAAAAATCGAAAATAAAATTATAAATGTGTGTGCAAAGTGGGTTAACCTTTTCTATGAAGTGTGTACGATCACAAGTATGTAAAGCTAATCCCAGTCTTTAAAACTGACCGTTTTAATACATTAGCTTTATTTGTAATATTTTTATAAACTTTTATTATATTATAATAAAGGAATATTCAGACGCTTTTCTTTATATGTACAACATACTAAATGTTGAATATCTATTGTTGGCGATCCCAGGTGCAACAAAAAGATTTGATACTCGTTTAAGTACAATGTTTTGCAGAACTAAATAGCTTTCAAATAGAAATTAAAACTTTTTTCATTTGTGTGTGTGGGGTGGGGAGATAATGAAGCAGAGGGGACAACTTTCCCACATATCTAAAGATTCGATGTTAAAATCTACATTTAAGCTTTGAAAGCTCTTAAATTTTAGAGGTTGCAAATTCATGCAAAACAAATCAGATTTCTCACACAGTTATAAACGTTTCAAAGCTGTTCTAAACAAAGTATTTAAATGAACAAGAGAGTAATTTACAAAAAAATTTTTTAATTCAATTCCTACGTAGATCAACGAAGAAACATTTTATTTTGGCTACTTTTTATTAAATAGTTACAATTAATACAAATATGTATATACATAGGACAGAATCACAACATTAAGTGGTCATTCATTTTTATTCATTGTCATTAAAGCATCGTATTGTCATCCAAAACAATTTTGATAATAAAATTTCAACTCAACTGAATGCTTTAAAACGTGAAAAAAAAATCTTTTAAAGTTTTGACCCAAGTCGGTAAAAATGAAACCAATGCGGCTGTATCTGTAATTCTTTAAATAATTAAATTTAGTCAATTAATTTTAATTCATTATAATTAAAGTATCGTATTTAAACCCAAAACAATAGTGTATAGAAAATTTCAGCTCAAATGAGCGCTTTAAAATATGAGGAAAAAAACCTTTTCAAGTTTTGACAAAAGTCACCAAAAGGGTCGCTAAGTCGCCAAAAATTATACCAACGTGGCTGTATTTGTAATTCTTTAAATAACTAGTTTTAATCAATTAATTTTTATTAATTATATTTATATTACTGTATTGTCATACAAAATAATCAGGTTTTTAAAATTTCAGCTCAATGGAGCGCTTTAAAATGTATTTTATTAACGATTAAAATTCCACCAAGATAAATAAATATATAGAGAATGTGAGCTAATAGTAGGAACTGAAAAATATTTCTCAACATGAATGGCTACAAAATAAAGTATAAAAACAAATTAAACACATAATTTATAATTTGACTGCAGATTATTTTAATAGACATTAACTTCGACGGTTTGTGAAAAAAAAGGAAAGCGCATATACCAGCTACTAAATATAATGCACGAATAGGAGATATTTGGATCACACAGTGAGATTAAAAAATTTTTAATAACAATTTCAATACTTTTTTTAATTGCCTTTTCATAAAGCACCTATAACATGTTGATCTACTTTAAATATTATTTTAGGATATATTCTTTTAAGTGTTCGTGTGGAATGGCTTTCCATGAAAAGACTATACAGTTCTAAAGGTTTCGTCAGTCAAAAAAGTTTGAGTACTATTTTAAGTGTCAGTAATTTGAATTTAATTTGCATTTTAATTTAAATTCAATTCGTTCTTGAAACAGCCGCCAGTAATAACCTACTTCCCTCCCCCAGCGGAGTAGTTAAATAAAGAATGATACCGATATTTTCTGTTTACTAGGGTAATAAAAATAACGAAATGTCATTAAAGACAATGAAATTAAATAATTTTTTAATTTTTCGTAAGAATTTCATAACTGTAAAAAAATTGGCACGAAATCGTAACAAATCGTTCTTCGAAAAGATTTAATGGGGATCATGCAATAAAAACAAAAAAGATCAACGAAATTGGACTAATTGAAAAGCCAACTAATTCATGAACAGGAGGGTGAAGAGGTGGATTTTCCCTGAGGTGTGTGTTACAGTTGATAAATTGATAATTTGAAGATGACTTGTGATTATTGCTTCATTAAATTTATTTTTAAATATTTTAATCTGATTAATTAAGCTGGTTACTTTGAAAATAGCTATTATAGGGTGTAAGAATAATTTTATCTTTCTTAAACTTTACTACAGATTTTTTATTTTTTTTTATTTTCCCGATTCATCTGAATGAAATGTACATGAGTGAATTTAATCATTTTTATAAAGGCAAATAAAAAAATTTCAATAATAAGAAATTGAACTTTCTCAAAAAATACATCAAAATGCAAAATTTCAATAGTTATAAACGTATTCCTTTAAAAATATATTTACGTAATATGACTAACATAAAATTCTATCTATGCTCACCGTCTACCAACAAGTATTTATAAAATTCTACTTTTGCAATTACCGTAAAATACGGCGTATAACGCGCACTTTTAACACAAAAAATAAGATCGAAATTTAAGGGTTGGCGTTATACGACGGATATAAAAATGGAGCTTTAAAAATAAAATATAGAGAGGAGTATAAAAAATTAGGCTTCTATATTATATCAAAATGCTGTTTATTTAAAAGAAATAGCATTTCGCGTATGTAGTTCTAAATGGATACTAGTTTTTCTAAGGCTTCCGGTGAATACCTCGAATAAGTGACTTCAAAACATAGGAGAATTGCACATGTCTATGTCAGGTTTCTTCGTTAAAAACGGTGTGCACGTTATATGGCGAATGTACCTAAAAATTGAAAAATGAGGCTTGAAAGTATAGGTGCGCGTTAAACGCCGGTGCGTGCTATACGAAGGAATGTACGATAATTACATTTCAAAATGAGCATAGAAAAATGGTTCTTCCCTTTTTATTCATATCTCTAAAATATTTTCAACAGAGATTTTTTTTTACATTAAAACAATATGTAATTTGAACAGAATGAGTATCATTTAAGTAATTGAATATTCGTATTTATTTTGCAAAGTGCAAAAAAAAAAAAAGAATAAAAAAATGCTGAATTCTAAAAGTGTTATAAACATGAAGAGTAAGAAAATAAGACCCAGAACGTAGCTTATTGGGTCTTCAGTATCCGTGACAGAGTAATCTTTCCTTTATACCGTGTGACAAGGTTATTGCGGAAAATTTCACATTCTGTCTGGGAAGGATGATTTTAGTACCTTACATCAATAGTTATTTGAACTTCTACATGCACCATGAAATATAATATCTAATATTACTCAAATATTGGAATAAGTATATATGACTTCCTTATATAACACTTGTAAAACCATCAGAAACATATTTTTTTTAAAAAAAAGTGAATGAATTACTTACTTAAAAAATGAAATAAATAAATAAGGTGAAGATTCCGCACAAGATTCTTTAATATAAATTGTAAGACAAATCGCAACACCATATATTGATTTATCATTTTATTGGAAATCATTAAATATAAAATGTATCAAGCATTATTTTATTAACAGTAGAAAATACAGAACCTTTTTGTTTTCAAAACCTTAATGTTCATTAACATTGTACTCTGAAGCTACTGGTGACCTATTTTATGGCTTTTAATGATGCCCTTGAACCATGGACAACACTTAAGTTGGCGCCCCAACTTTAAATTTTCTAGCCATGCCTGTGACAAAATGTCGTACTCTAAAGAGACACAAGGGCAATTGCAGACAAAATCTTTCCTTTGAAGCTTGGTCAGGTGACGAGAACAAAACCTAAATTTTCTCTCAATATTATTAATTTCATCGCCAAGCCAAGGGTAGACTTTGAACTACGAAAGCTCCTATACACTGTAGATCTTCAGTTACACCAAAATTCGACTTCGCGAACAACAATGGCCTACACCATTACCAAGTTAAGGGCTTGGATACTTAAAAAGTTTAAAACGCATCAGCCCTACTACTCCAAAAAATATGTAGCTGTTTAAGTGGTAATGGCTACGACCACTGCCAACTCGTGACTGGCAAGTGGTTCAGTGTTATTTGTCATGACTGCCGCAAACCCTTGACAGGTGAGTCATTAAGTGGTAACAGTCACGACCGCTGTCAACTCATGACTTGCAAGTGGTTGAGTGTTAGTTATCATGACTGTCGAAACTCCTGACAGGTGAGTCATTGAGTGGCAATGGCTACGACCACTACCCACTCGTGACTGGCGAGAGTGACTGACGTGAGTTATTTGTCATGACTGCCTTAAAATTTCCTTTTCAATTTATTTTATTCCAGTTCCAACCATAATTTCAGAAGAATTATGGCTGTGAGCTCGTGGCTGGAGTTGCCAGTTTCTAGTTCGAGTCCTAGTATCACAGAAGACTTTACGTAGAGAGAGACAGGTACACTTTAAAACTGTAGAAGTCAAAGCCGGAGGTATGTTGTGGAAGTTTAGATGATTTCAAGTCCTCCTCTCTTGTGACCGTGGTTCAAAATGACAAGGTTCATTTCCAATAACCCTTGAGTTGCTTCAGAGTGCAAGGTAAGTTTAAGTCAATCAAACAGAAATGGACTTAAACAAGGAGTCTGGAATATTATTTTGACACACTTATACAGAGACATCGAAGGTGAACATTTAAAAGAATGTAAATTATGCCAGTGTAAAAAACCCCCCATTAAAATACGAAAGAACATTTCTTACAGAATTTGGTTCAATAATTCCCTTCAAATAAATTAGATTTTTTTTCCTTTGTCCCTGAGAAGGAAAAACAAATCAATCGATCCGAACAAAAATTACTTCATATTATTATTCATGGAATTTTCGCGCTTTCATGAATAACTTCAAAGAACGAATACACATACTCATTTATATGTACTAAAAATAGATTAGTGTTCGATGCCAAGGTATAGATTTGTTTGTCGCCATTTCGATTACGAAATGTCTTCTTTGTGCCGAAATTAAAACTGCTTGCTCTACAAGAACAAGACATAAAACAATAAAAGAGATTGATGAGGAGAGTCGAAATAAATTTTCCTTTTCAAAGTTCATTAATCATTTCCATCGTATTGTTTCGAAATGTAATGGAACGGCATGAATAAAAATACACTTCTCGGATACCGTTCGAAAAGTATTGGCTTTATACGAATGGATAAAACAAATTAACCTCACAATGAAAAATTACTAAGCAAAATATATCGGTTCGCGATAAAATATGTATTTTAACGAATTTATAATATATATTTTAAAATATTATAAATAAGTTTGCCGGATCACAAGGCATAGTTCTGTCTAGCTGTACCATTTATCAAGAACTGAAAATAAATTTCACGAGCTACAGTTTCAAAAACAGGAAAATAAATCTACCAGGTGACCCAAGAATCCGTTGACCTTTGAAAATTCAATAATTTACGGGATAATGTAGTTAAAGAGGTAAAAATTGACACACATGCTTGAAGTCACATTGGGTTTTAATGAAGCCAAAAAAAGTACGGATATTTGAGTCAATCCTACATTTAGCATACAAAATTCGTAGGAAAGGGGAAAATAAGACCTGAAGAAAATACAAATTTTGCAGCCGATACCAAAAAGAAAATTCATGAGAAATTCAGAGAGGAAAAAATTCTTCCCAAAAACCAATTTCGGGAGCACTAGGCTAGGTTGACTTGGCTAGGTCGTTTTTCCAAAACGCAAAATTGACCAGTAAAATTACAGGAGTTGATGAAACTTTAAGGTAAAGAATAAAAATTATATTGGAGGTAATAACAAGAGAGAATATGAGATTGACGTCAATGAATTAGAAAAACATGCTTTAGAAAATTGCAATTATGTTCAAATTGATACAACTGACACTAACAATTTACAAACTTTTAGCGCATGGGAACGAGATTATTTCGCATGCCATATTGGCAATCAGACAACTCTCAGAAAGGGCTTCCCACTAAATACAGAAATAGGAATTTCCGAAAGTAGCGACAAAGGTTTGCTAGAAAGTTTTCTGGAGAAGCTTTCGAGAAAGGTGTTATTAACGGATTACTCTTCAACTCAGAGAAATATACGTCTTTGACAAATATATGTCCATTTCTTAGAACAGGGGTCTCCAACCCAAGTGACCTTGCGGATCACTTCGGAAAAGCATTACAATCTCGCGGGCCGCAAATAAAAATAAGTACCTTTATATCAGATTTGGAAACAGAAAAAAAACATTTATTGGAGAGAAAATTTAAAACAGAATGAATTATTATTATTGTTTTCATTATTTTTCATGTATGCAGACATAGATAATATAATAATGTTTATATAATATAATAATGCAATCATCAAATAATGTTTAAAATATTACAGTTGTCATTTTCTTGAAAATTACAGAGTTCCTATTGAATTGATCTTTCGTTACTCATTGTTGAAATTTAAAAGTGTTGTCATTCGCAAACGATTTAGTATACATTGTCCTTTACCGTCCTGAATATTTTTTTTAAACTTAAAAAACATCTCTGACTGGCTTTTGCTTTTTGGGCACTACAAACAGTAAAGGAGGAGGAGAAATGAAAGTCCCACACACAGAGAATCATGTACCATCCATAGTAAAGGATATGCATAATGCAATTCGAAATTTATTAAAGAAGTAATTTACTGTATTAAAATTCAATGTATCTGTTTGATAAAATATAAATCTATTTTAATCTAAAGGACATTTCTACTATCAAAAAGGATTTATTTTAGAACAAGAACAGGTAACAGGCAAATACATTGTGTGTGTGTAGATGTATATATTTATATATATAAATTCCCCCTCAAATAAATTTCAAAATAAAAATTTTTTTAAAAGTCGGCGGGCCGTATGCGGCCCACGGGTCACGTGTTGAACACTCCTATCTTAGGAAATCAATGAAATCTTTTTTCATAGAAACTGCCCAACTTCTTCCTACGGCAGCTTCACAAAAGAGTATCCAAGAACGTGAACAAGATAGCTCATGTAATTGAAGTCTGAACAATTTTTCTCTTTGACATATATGTATATACATAATTTTCAAAAAAATATATCAATTTCTAGTTTTGATTTGGCGAGAAAATTTGTTATTTATAATTGTTAGCCAAACGTGACTTAGTCTATGAGCACTTCGATTTTTACGCTGGCATTTCACCACTTTCACCCCCTTCAGAATATATTTTCAAAAAATTCTTCCTTGGTGCACATTTACAAACCTCTGAAAAAGATAATTTCCAAATTTTATATTTCTATCTTCATAATTGAGTTATGACCATCTTTTAATGTTAAACACCCCCTGTGTGTTGGTTCATGCATCGTCTTGTTTTGAGGAAGGAAAAAAATAATAGCAAAGCATATGTCCCTGAACCGTTCCAGCATATTTTATGCATGTGAATGATCTGAGAAAAGCTCTTTGCTATTATTTTTTTCACTCTTCAATGCTATACTATCCTTCACACCAAGTCTGTTGTTCACACCATTGTTAATGCGTTTGTCAGTTCAAAGAATATAACCTTAACAATGGTTAACCTTAGTTAGATAATCCTTAGAGGACAGTAGAACTAGGTATACTAGACCTATGATTTCCCAAGTTGTGGTGTGTAGTGGGCTAATTTATTTAGCTCAGGTATAAGTTTTTAGTATTTAGTCAAGTTAGCTCAAGTACCCTTCCAAAGAGTAAATAATTTGATAATTCCAGGTAATTCGGAGCAAAAAGTGACTTTTTTAGATGGTGGTCTGAAAATGAGTAAGAGTTATATGAACGTCGCACTAAATAGCTGCAAGAGGGCTATTGGTGACACACCTCGTCATTTTGAACCATGGTCAATTAACAAGAATGACACCTCAGATAGCACCTACTTCTCTTAAATTCCATACTACACAAACGAGAGGACTTTGAGCCTCGACAAATTAAACGTACATTGAAGTCCTCTACACGGTGGATCTTCAGCGGTACTAGGCTCAAACTTATGACACACCAGCCCCTAGTCTACCTTGACCATTAGGCTACCGCTGGCTTCTTGCAGCTGTCAAGCGAATATAGAAAATTATGTACTAAAAAGAATAGATAAGACCTTTATGGAAATTTAGAAATAGGAATAATGATAATTGTATTTGCATCTATTTAGAAAACTTAAAGTAAATATTTCGCTAACCGTACCACTAATAACATTTAACCAAACATAGTTTTAAGCACAAATTACCTTTGATCAACGAGTTATAATTTAAGGACCAGTTACCTACTGAGTTCAGAAACTTTCCATAAAATAAACGCAAGATTAAAGGGGAAGACGATCAACTATTTCCATTATTATTCTTTTTTTAAGCAAAAGTTTCTATTTAATTATGAAAACCTAGGACTGACAGCTCCGAAACAAACTAAATTAAGATACCCTGTAACTGCCGGCAGCCACCAACCTTAAGAAGCATTCAGAGATGAAAAAGAACGAATTTATTTTGTTCGTGTTTTCACGTAATAAAAGGTTCGGAATGATTCCAAGAGCTTCGTTTATCTAATTACTTCGTGTTTATTTTGCCAGAAAAATTTATTAAGACGCAGCAAAGCGTGTTTTGTCAATTACTATTTCTGTAATTGCTGCGAAACATAACCAAGAGGCAGTAAAAATGTAAACATTTCAGAGTAAAAGACATCTTTAAAATCATTCGGTATAACATAGTTGTGTACGAGAGGAGAGGCATGTCTATTAAATTTAAACTGCAATAGTGTTAAAATTTAAAGGTTCAATATGCTAATGAGAGTGAAGAGTTTCTTAAAATAATAATTTAAATTACATTGGGGTTGGACCATTTTCGAAACGATAAATTGGATTTCAATTTTGAAAAAAAGTATCGAAATAAAACGCATATTTTCAAAAATGATATTCCATTTGAAATATAATAAACACCACCAGGGAATTACAAAACGGTGAATGTATAGCTGACCGAAGTTGTTCAAGTGACTGGGTAGCACAATATCGCCACGGTTCTATTGAACGATGAAGTTGATTATTTGAAATTCTAAAGAATCCTAAAATTGTTATAGAATCACAACGCAGAAGAAAAATTCATGTCTCACAAGATGCTGTATACATTTTTTAGCGGAATTTAAAATGATCAGATTTATCATCAAATAATCATTAAAATATTTTTAATGTGATATATTTATGCAGAATTAAAACATTTTAGTAACTTTTTCTCAGTTGTTTTAATCTATTAACAATATAAATAGTATTAATTTAATTTCTCTTAAAAATATTTAGATAGGGAGTTACTTCCTTAAAATATTCCGTTAAACATTATATTTTAAAGACTGTTGCAGAGGTGGGCAGAGATACACGCTAAATCTGTCGAGAGCTGAAACGTCCTCCCGTTGGTGTGGTAGTTAGGAAAGGGGATGCCAGCTCAGGTGTCGTCCGCGTCACTTGACCATGGTTCAAAATTACGTGAACCGAAGCCAAAAGCCCTCGTGTAGCTGAACAGTGCGACGTTAATATTCAATCAATCAATCTGCATAGTTTGGAGGACGAAGCCAAAAGATTTCAGGATTTAAGAAAATTGCGCCTAAATTCAATTTCCTCTATTATTCCATTGCTACATAATTGATACAGAACTTGAACTTATTGGCTTGCAATAAGGTCAGAGTGAGAAGAAAATATTTAATACAGTGACATTGACTTTTAAAAATCCTGGTAAGCTGAAACAATTCCATGCATGAAGATTGATTGAATATTAACGTCGCACTGTTTAGCTACACTAGGGCTTTTGGCGACGGACCAGATAATTTTGAACCATGGTCAAGTGACGTGGACGACACCTGATCTGGCACCCTCCTCTCCTAACTACCACACCACACCAACGGGAGGACGTTTCAGGTCTCAACAGATTTAACGTGCATCTCTGCCCTACACGGCGGGTCTTTAGTGGTACTGGACTCGAACTCGTGACAAGGCAAGTGCTGGTCCGATACTTATACCACTCGGCTACCGCGGCCACTCCATGCATGAAGAAATTTGCTGGAGAATCGTTCTTAAATTTATAATCTATATGTAGTTGGTGCAATATTTTCCTTGCGTGAAGATCAACAAGAGTACCTGTAGATGCAAAATAAATGCTACGTGCTCTTGCAGGTGTAGTAAAAATTTCAACAAAAAATTTCACTACTGATTTAAAAAAAAAAAAAATGGAAGAAAAGTGGGGCAAGGTACATTTGTATTATTAAACTGATTCTAAAATGAAATGTGGATGCAATTATTTATGATATGCAAGCACGATACATAAATTAAATGAAACTACCACTCTATTTTATTTAACATATTTATTATAACGAATGCAATACTTTTAAAAACGTGTGACCTCCCGGTATCTTCCGTTCTTACATCGTGGCTCGCGATTCAAAACAAATCGCCCATCCCGGAATACGAGATTTATTTCCATAAAATATCCCGCTCAACATATTTCATACACTGTGCCATCATTCATTGGAAACTTTATTTCGCAGCATTTAGTTCCCATCTAAAACTCCACCGTCGACTCACAATGTCGATCCCACGGGTGAAGATGACAAACCTCTTCCTTTTGTGTAAAGCATCCCGGACGGAAAGAGGGCCACTTTCCCTTCCCTCGAGGCCAAAGGTTACGGAAAGCGCTTAACTGCCGAAGGCTATTCCGATTTAATTGGGGCCTGCGATATCCATCTCATACAAGGAACAGTTGCCTTTCTCAATTTCCCCTTGGGGACTTCCCGAGAGTTCCACGAAAGACAAATGAACCGTTTGTTCATGGAGTTTATTGTATGGAGATAGTCTTAACTGTGGTTATGTTAGAGTAGACTTGGTATAATTTCTGTGTAGGAGTAGAGTAGTTCCGAGAATGGGGGGGTTCGTTACGTAGGATAGACAATGTTCAGCTGCTATTGGCAGTGATTGACGAACTATAAATTCCCAGTACTGCACTCTATTTCGAGAGAAAAAGTCTACTACATTTTATTTAATTTTAAATTTCTCGGTTTCCTAAGAATAAGGTCATTTCAGATATTTTGTTTACATATTCAATTCATTATTTATATGCGTCAAGGAGAAAAAGGACTCACTTACTAACTCATTCCCATTTCTCCGAAATTATTAGAACTGCAGACTTGAAATTTGGTTGACATGTTTCTTTCATAAGAACCACTAAGAATGGATTTTACGAAAATCGATCCAAAAGGGGGATTGCGTGAGATTAAGGGGCCATATAGGTAAACATTCCCGTTTTTGAATTATTAAGCCTACAGACTTGAAATTTAGCAGGCATGTTTCTTTCATAGAGTAGAAATCCACTATAACGGAGGTTTAGCAAAATCTTCCAAGGGGGTTGAGAGAGGTTAAAAGGCATTACAGATAAATAATCCCGTTTTTTAATTAGGATCTACATGCCTGAAATTTGGCATATATGTTCCTTTAATGTAGTATACATTAAAATCGATTGTTATTATGGGAGGGCCGAGGAGTTACTGGGGCTCATTGATAACATATTTCCGTTTTCTAACTAATATATTTGACTTAAAATTTAGCAAAAATGTTTATTTTTTTTTGAGGAGGAATTCACTAAAACGGGTTTTGCAGATCCATTTTGGTGGAGAAAATAACGGGAGCGTAAAAGATAAATCTACTTCAATTGTAGAAATTTAAGTCATGTGCTTTTTAAATCAAGAGGTGTGGGCTATGTTTTTCAATACAATCGAACATTCAATGCGAGAACTGAGAAATTTAAATATATATATATAAACAGTATATATATACCCTACATCATAAAGAAACCAGTGATGGCGGTGGGAAACGGCAAGTATATTATAATTGTTCCGGATAGTAAGTATGAATTTAGATTTTTTTTTTACGATTGCTTATATTTTTATAATCCTATGAAAAAAAGTTCTTCCGAGAGTTTTTACACACAATTTTTCCAAAAGTTCATTTACCATTTTTTCTAATATCGACCAAATAAAAGTGTGAACAATGTTTCAACTGAAAGATAAGGTTCTGTAAATGACGGGCTTAGTTCAAAAATCCACCGCGAAGAATTTTCCTCCTCTAAACTGCTTTCTGAAGCTCACCGAGTTTGTTAAAACTTCTATCACGTGACAGGACTCTTGTTTTCATGCGAGGAGATTCAAGATTTCCTGTTTTCCCCCTTACTTTTTGAACCTCAAAGATCCGCACAACACGCGAACAGCATGTTATCATGTTCCCTTTATCCGACGAACACATGTTGGTGTCTATCATAATAGGGGGAAGGTGCAGCAAAACTCCTGCCCCATAGAACAGTTTTTCTGAAAACTGACCTTCTTCTGAAGATTCATGTATCTTCAATCTGTGGGAACAATTACAACCCCTGCAAAATCTTAAATCTTTGCGGGGAAAAGAGTAATATTATGTAAGAGGTATATTAAACATTATTCTTATATAATACTTTTTTCAAAAGATAATTAGGTACATACGATGTGAGTAGATTTTCTATCTGAAAATTATGTAAATTTTTATATAAAGGAGAAAATCGACTCATTCACTCATCACGATATCTCTGGAGCTATTACACCTAAAGACTTGAAAATTGGTAGGCATGTTCCTTTTATGGAATAGATAATAGTTATAATAAAGTTTGAGAAAATCGATTCCCAAAGGGCTGTATATGAATATTCTAACTATTAGACCTATAGAGTTGAAACTCGGAAGTCATGCTCCTTTCATGGAGTACCAATAAAAAAGGGGTTTTGTGAAAGTCGTTCTCAAAAAGAAGGATTAAGGACGATTTTGATAAAAGTAAATCCTGTTAGATCCACATACTACTTCAAATTTGTTCAATAGAGATCAGCTAAGAACAAATTTTACGGAAATTAACTCCAGCATAGAGGGGGAACGGTAAGTTTATGGGGGAGTATTGATAAAAAAAATCCCGCTTTCGAAGTACTAGAACTACAGTAATGAAATATGATATGCATATTTCGTGTGTTAAATTGAAATCCACCAAGAACAGGTTTTACGGAAATCGACTCTCAAACAGGGTTACGGGACTTAATGATCAAAATATTTTCTGTTTTGAATGATTACGTGTAGACTTGAAATTTAGCCCACATGTCTATTTTTTTATTAGAGATCCTCTGAATCAGGGGTAGACATTAAGTCGATCGCGATCGACTGGTTGACCGCCAAGACATTTAGAGGTAACCACCTGAAGATTTGCAGTTATATACCAAAATACTTAAGATTGGTTGACAGTACACGGACTTATTTTTCTACTGACTGTAACTACGAGACTACCTTAAATGAAAAAGTTCTATTCTTTAATGTATTTTTTTATTTGCTGATAATATATAAATGCAACATTTGATATTATTATAATTAAGACTATTGTTATTATGTCTGAATCGTCCATTTTGCTTTAAACGCGATATCAAAAGTGCAATTTATTTTGTTGTACTTATGTAGGTAAGTACACACACACATATATATATATATATATATTCCGTGTTTATTATTAGTTATAATAAATATTGTAGACCTTTTTCTTAGCTCGCCATACCTACGCCCCTGGGTGGACTGCAACACCTTGAAAAAATTCTAAGTAGCCCGTACCCTGGAAAAGTATGCTCACCTTTGATCTAAAGGATCCTAGGACAAAGATATCAATTATTTACGCCCTCACACGCGCGCGCGTGGGAACACGACATCATGAAACACCCAGCAAAGCGGGCGCGAATCAATATTCTAAACTAAACCTTAATTATCCCATATATGTCTATTATAATAGAATACAGAACTAATAAAAGTTCATTTAAAATAACTATCAGAAAATTTATTTCTAAAATAATTGACGTTGCAATGAAATATGTAAAAGTGTCAGCGCTCAGATAAAATTTCTATCGGATAAATATAAACAAATTTTAGTACAAAGTTTCTAACAGGATCTCTCATTTCATGACACGTCAAAACATATAAAAGGTGAAATGTTAAACTTTGACATAGATACGTGATCAGAAAATTATTTTCTCTATCGAATGACATGGATCGTCAATTTTTTTAAAAAAATGTTTTAAAAGTTTGAACTTGTTATAAATATGATTTTAAATTGATGTTGACAGATATAACGAGGGATACGAAACAAATCTAGTTTTATCGTGAATAATATTAAGGACAGTTGTTTTTATTAGTTTCAACAACCGATCCACGATGTAACAATGAATTGACGGGATTGCAGTTTCAAATTATTTTACTTCAATATTATTTTATTATTTCTCTTTTCATTTTATTTAATATAGTAATTTAATGAGAACTAGAAGTTTTTAAAACCAACCTATCTTTTCAAAAGTTTTTTTTATAAAAATTCCGAATAAGGATAAAACTGTACTATGTTTTTAGTCCTGATTTGGTTTTGTCCTTAGTTAGTTTGCTCTTAATTTTGAGTATCAAGTTTCTATATAGTTTTCTCTTAATTAATTCTCTCCTAATCTACATAAATTAGTTAGACATAAAGACATTAATATCTCCCAATAAAAGATACCCGCTAGACTAGATATTTCCCCCCTTAAATAGAGATACTCCTTCTTCAGTGGGTACATATTAAAAAATGTAATTTAATTAGAAATACAAGATTGTATGAAGCTTTAAATAAGAGATATATAAATAAGTGACTTAGTCGCAAGTATTTATTTTGCAATCTGGAAATGTTCATTTGAATTAGTAAGTCATTGTAATTGTTGTTTTATTAATTTCAAAATTCTTCTATAAATGTGTCAAACTATAAGCTTTTCAAAATTTATCTCTACTACACTAATCACATCATTTAATTAATAATTGTTTTGATGTTAATATTTTCCTCTAAAGCAGGTTAGTTAACGTATGCTGAAATAATATAAACTATTTTTGCTCTCCTAGCAAGTTTTAGCAAGAAATTAAGAATGCAACAACTTTTCATTCTACTCACATTGTATGATCCTTGTGCATCTATAGATCATCCAATCCTTTCATCGCTTTTTCTCTTTTATTGTTCCCCTGTTTTTAATTGTCTTACAGCTTGATATATTAGTGAAATAAATTTATATTTGAAAGTAATATTTAAGCTGTTAGTAATTTTCATTTCTCATGAATACCTAAAGAAACAGATGGTAGATGTATTTAATAAACTTTCCTTTTTGGCTATAAATCGAAGAGCCAATTAGATTAGAATTTCTTTTCCGTTTCTTTTTTCGTGATTAAACTGATTTTTATTGTCAAATATATTTATTTTTTTTAAGAAAAAGCAAATAATTGAAAGTGATATGCAGCATCTTTCATTCAGAGTAGTGTAACCTTAGAAATAGAATGTTCTAGGATAAGAGTAGATGCATGATAATACCCATTTAAGGGGACCGGAACCAACATCATCGTCCCTTAAATAGAAGTATCTTTAACTGTGGATGTACTATACTATATTAAATTAGGAAATTCCATAGACATTGTATACATTAGTAATTTTCAAATGTTGGACAAGTAGAGGAATATTTAGAATGCGGTTAAAACATAAATCACTAACATTGTGGACAATGTTACCATTTATATTAAGAATACCAGAAATTGCAACCTTCTCTTTAGTTTTCGATTCATTTTGGCATTTTTGAAAATCTGTCATTCAACGACTGACAAACTAAAATTTCTACGCATATCATGTCTTAAAGCCGTTAAGCAAATACTATTGAGTCAAGATATTTATGATATAAAATTGTGTTTGCGATTGAAAGATTCTAATTAAAACCATTCCCTAGAAACTCGAAACGAAAATGCTTTTTTAGCATTCACATAAAAATTAAAAATCACTTACCTTTGCAGCAATTGAAGACGCCGGTTCGTCAAAAAGCAACCATATCCTCGGTTTAATCCTCTGCCAGCAAGACATTTTGCCAGCAAGATATTGCTCTTCCACGCCAAACTTCCGCGCCAATTCTTCGTCACTGGGTTTTTCAGCGTCCAAATCTAAATTATCCAATATGGCAAGTGTAGACTGTGTGTCCCGATGAACTGTGTAGGTCATCCAGCAACAAGGTTCTACCTGTGAAGGTCATTAGAGTTCATTTCAGTTGTAAATGCAACTTTTAGAATTCAAGGGAATGGCAATTGTATCAGAGAGTGTATAAGCGATAAACTTCAGTAACAATACAGTAGAGCGTCGTGTATCGGAATGTTTATTATCCAGAGCATCAAATATCCAGACCAGTTTTTTTTGTCAACTACATGTACTGTATATTAAAACGTTTTCGAACAGTGCAATGCTCAACAGTTGTTTCGCGTGAGGCCAAAAGTGTAGTTAAAACCCAAGGTCAGGGATATTTGGGGAATTTTAGTTGTGTGATTTGGTTAACATCTGCGTGGAATACTAGGTCAGTTTGTTTACAAAAGTGAGGGGTGTATATACCCTCTTTTGCTGAGTTGTGAACTGCTATGGCTTCAAATTCAAAATGGAAGCGCAACGTTTTTAACATAGAGACCAAACTTGAAATATTGAACCGTCTCGCGAAGGGAAAAAGTGGAGTGTCTCTAGCGCAGTTATATAATGTTGGAAAGTCAACAATTTCTGACATAAAAAAAAAGCTAAGAAGCCATTTTAAATTAAGGATTTCAAGAATACGACGAATATGTAGAAAACTTGATGGCCTGCGATGAAGAAGACTGTGGATTTCAAATGCTAAATTATGACGAGATTGTGACTTCTGTGCAAGTAGAAGCCGACCCTGTCGACGATGAAACGGATAAAAACGAGGACAACAACGAAAGTAGCAAGGTTCCATCAAATGCTGACGCATTTTCTGCGTTGAAGACAGTTATGGAGAGATACGAACAACAATCAGAGTACTGTCCTACTCAACTACTGCTGCTCAAGAGAATCAGAGACCTAGCAGCAAAAAAACGAAGATATACAATGGTACAGCGAAAAATAAGTGATTATTTTCCACAATAAAGGTAAAATGGCGACGTTTTGCACCTATTTTGCTTTTTCTTCAAGCACGTTTCCCGCATGTAATGATTTTCAATATTCTTATCGTGCCCGGTTTCATATACTGCATGGATCGCATTCGGTTTTCGGTTATCTGAATACTCGCGTATCCGAACGTTGTCAGATCCCAATTGATTCGGATAAACGACGTTCTACTGCAGCTAATTTTAATATCATTTATTTATGTTTCTTCAACAATGACTTTTAGATTTCATTTATTTGATCTTGAAATAAATAAAACTTGACTTTTAATAAAATTTAAACAAAAGACATAACAAATGGTACAATTCTAACCATTGTTAGGCAGTTTATGAGATGATTCTTTATTGCTGTTCTTTAAGATCCTGTAACATAATCCTTGGTAAAATATTTGCTAGTTTAAACTTATGAAAACTCCAAAACATATTTTTTTTCAAATTTATAACGTTACATGTTTTAAGTTTTAATTTAAAAATTTGCAATGCAAAAAAAAATTCATTTTGTTTAGTATTACAGCAATAATTAATATTTTAAATACTAACATAATATAATTAGTATATTTATAATTTATACATTTTTTAATTTTCAAAAAAAGGCATGAAATCAGTTTTTTTTTTTAAATAAGGAAAATAATGAATAATTGTTGAAAAAATCTATATTTTCTTGTAAATTTAATACAGATCAATATGCAATAATTAGTTTTACTAAAATTTATTTACATGTTTCATTTACATGCTGTTCGTATTTTTTCTCCAATTTTGATACGCAATATGTAAAACATTATTCTACATTAAAATCTATATTCCTTAAAATTCCAAAATTTTCAATAAAAGCATTCTTTTATATATTTATTGTATAGAAATTCCTTTTAGAACGTATTCTTTGAGCATTGTTCCATTTTTACCAATATAGAGAACGAAAATTTTATTTCAAAAAAAGGTTTTTATATCCCTTTTTTTTCTATGCGTATTAAATTTATATTTTAAGTTATATTAACTATATCCAAAGATTTTCGGGTAGATAACTTATTTCTGTACTGGAATCTTATAAAAATAATAAATCCAGAATATATCTCTAAAACAGAGAAGTAATATGTAAGCAAAATTTGTACATATGACTGATTCTTTTGAAAAGAATAACAGTATTTCGAGAAAACTCAAGAATGACAAAAACAGACATTTTTATATTCATCAAAATTTGATATTTTTCAATATTAAAGAAATAAACATATATTATATATATATATATATATTGTCCAATTTATACTCTTAATTCCAAAAAAGTCTAAATTTTCAATAAACATTCAAATATCTATTTAATTTTTATTATTTTCAAGAAGAAAAAAATTTATTTAAATAATATTAAGAACGTTATTAACAATTAAATATGGATTTATTACCATCAATTTTATTGAAACTATAATTTGATAAACTGAGATCTATCTTTGATATCTCAAAGTTTACATTAAATTTAAGATTGCTATAAAATTATCGGTGGCAGTATGAAATCTAATTAATACATTTCCAATCTTCCGACTTTACAAACTCCAATTTGGATTATATCAGATATTTTTTTAAGCATTTGTATATGCCTAACGAGAAAACTGGGGTACTGAATGCAAGCAAATTGTGAACAGTTTGCTATAAATCAATCACAATAAAAAAGCTAGATATTGTACAATTACAATTCAAAATATAAAACATAGTATAATAAGAGTTCAAATTACACAACATTTTTAAGAAACACAATTCTTGATCTAGTAATAGTCTTATTACAATATTTTTGCTTACTTTTTTGATTATCTTAACAAATTCCAGTAGCGTTGACTAGTTTCGAGCAAAACACGTGACAATAGCTAACACACGCATGCGCAAAACCACGTGTGAAAATAAATATTTGACGTTAAAACGTTATTTTGTAGATCCTGAAGTGTTTAATCTCAAAATCAATTTTTTTCTATAAATTTTTGAGCTAGTCAGTATTTACGATAAATTGTACTTTAAAATATACGTTTCTCGCCAATGCGTTGGCAACTGTTTTTAAGTGTGACACGATTATCATTATATATATATATAGCATTACATTATTTATTAAAATCAAATAAATACTGGGCTAAATTCATGACGGTCACATGACAAATGCAAACACCTGTTCTCCATTGAATTCAAAGCAGGCATTAAACTAACTCGTTGCTCTATTTGTAAAACTTAGATAAAATTTTAAATTTCATAATTGGGTAAGATGTTTAAGTGTTACGGAAAGAAACCCATCAAAAAGGTATTAAACTTTTAAAAATCTTTTTTATGCATGTTTTTTCTAATTAAAAGGCATTTTGTTTAGTTTTACGTACGTTATTATTTTTGACAAATATGTACTTTTTATAAGAAAATTTCTGCAAAGTGCAAAAGCTGGAATTACATGGTTACAATTATTATATTGCTAAGACGTAGCATCAGTTTTTAAAGTGATTGGCGAAAAACACGGGGTTTTCACTATCATGTGATCATGACGTCACAAGAAGCAAGCTCATTCATTTATGAATTTAATTAAAATTTTATTACGTCGAAAAGTTACTACCTGTTCCCCAGTTTGTAATGAATAATAAATAAATATTAAAAATTTGAAGTAAATGCAAAAAATACAGTAGCATTAAAGATTAATCATTTGAAAATTCAAAATTACCTGATTTGCATCTAGTCCCCAAAACTCCAGCTCCTCTTCGAAGAGCGGGCCACACACATTGGTTGGGTAGTGTAGTTTTCCAGTGCGGTAGTAGTTGAGGATCTGAGCAAAAACACCCGGATGTCTGTCGAAGAAATACTCGTTGAGGACTGGATCATAGTTGGCCAGGGCCTCGGTCAACCTAGACAGTCGCGTAGCCGGAATCTTCTTGAGGGTGGCCTTGTAAGTCTCGAAGCGGATCCCACCGATGTTCAAAACCACGCGATTATCACAGTCGATGACTGTCCGACTCGGCTGGTACATGGTCCCTTAAGAGAATACCCACACCCCTCTTGTGGAGGCTTCCAAATGATCCATCGAGTCGTCAGGTGTCAATTCTGGTATCTGTAGTTGCTACCAACACCTATCCAGTCGACGGGACTACATCGAAGAATTTCAAGTCGACACTTGATATCGATATGGAGTCAGTGGTATCGAAATCGATCCACGTCCAGTAGTTCAACAACCTAAGTATTTGTCACCATTTACTTTAAGTTGGTGAAGAAGTTCTGTCGTTTATAATAGATTTCTTTACAAGAGTTTTCCAGGTATCTGGCTGATGAATTGTACCAATAGCTTTTGTAAAATTGCCACGACAGTATTTATTACGATTCAACCATGTACTAATTGCAGTTCATAATTGGATGATGAATAGTTTATATGAAAAAGCTAATATCAAGCCAGTTGGAAACAATAAGCAATAACTAGAGCAAGAAGCACATTTTTCCTTTTTAACAAAAAAAAATATCTATTAACAGTGAACGCTACACAGAGTTTGTTGCCAGTCAATTAAATGGACGAAAATTCTTGAACTGATGATGAATGGGTATCAACCTCTTATCAGTATCAGCAGTGAATGTTACAACTTAGATATCTCGTGATAAGTCCTGTGAGTCTCGTTGTTGTCTTATTGTTATAGTGAGGGCTTTCTCAGAGCAACAATAGTTTGCAATGAACATGCAGCTATTAGGTGGATTTGCAATTCCGTACCTTTAAACAGCATTTACACTAATATTCACTTATATTTTTTTTCTAAAATAGCTAGCTGGGCTCATCTAAGATTCTTCAAATTTATATTTTTACGGGAAATGTAATTTTCATTTTGACTGGTATTTTAATTAAGCTATAATATATATAGAGAAAATGTAGTCAGTTTATAAATGTGGGAGTGTTAAATTTTCTCTCTCAGTCATGAAAAAAGATCCCTTGTGTGAAATAAAATACCTGAAGAGCAGCCAGGATTATTAAATTATTTAACAGTCTGAAAAAAACAAATATAGATTTTCAATTGCCAAATTGGTAATGAAGACTCTGAAAACTTCCAGGTAGAAAAATGAACAGTCTCAATGCTTATTTTTTAAAATGTGAGTTGTACAATACAAATGTATTTTTTAAAATTATAGCGTCCATTTTAGTAGGATATATCTTTACTTATGTATAGAGTAATCTATCCGGAAAAAGTGATTCTTGTACCAAAATTTAAAGCATCTTCTTTTTTACAGGTATTTTGAGACTGAGTTAGAAATTGCATCTGTTCGCATAGTCTAGCTTCTTGATGTCTTCCAAACTAATATGAATTTCTGAATTAATTTTAAAAATACTTTTCGCAGCTAAGTTTGGTGCCTTCGGTATTTAAAATATTCTTTTGAGAACTACGGTTGGTGCCTTCAGAGTAAATATATGCTTATCCTAGCATCTCATTAATATATTTCTAACTATCCTTCACTATATGTTACTTTCCTTTTAATTCTGTACCAACTAATTTGACTTCACATAGACTCATAGTATACATAACATTGTATTGTACCATTTCCATTCCTTCATATTCCCTGACCAATAAAGACGTCAAGAGGTTTAGGTATATAGTTTCGATATGTTGGTTTCACAAATATGGCGTTTGGGTGAAGTGAAGTAAAAACTGATTTCTTGAGGTTTCGTTTTCGTATCTTTAAAAGTTTGCGTGTGAGATCATGAAGAATCTTTTTTTAAAATAGCTTTTTTCTTCGTCTGAAAATGCCAGGTCTTCTAATTTTTTTTCTCAAATACAGAAAGAAAAGACACTTGAAATATTTGGGCGCTGGTTATTGTTGTAAAGCTCAGAAATAGTTTTGTTTTGACGCCATTCAGGACGGACTCACAGCATTTGAAGGGAATTAAAATAGGTCTCAAGGGATAATAATTATAAACAATGAAAAAAATTCTTGAAAATCCTAGCTTATTGTGCTTATGTTACAAATACCCTACTAGGCTTATAATGTTGTACAAACTAGATACATAGCAGCAAGGCAAACTATTCCACATAAGACTAATCAAATACTTACCATTCTTTTTTGGTGAAGAAATTATTAAAAGCATCAATTTAAATATCTATAGATTTTTCCCCAGTATATAACATGGGGACAGAAAAACATTTTTTCGAGATTAATACTACGCAACAATATTAAAAAGAAATGCTTCATAATATCTATTCCATTGGCATCCAGATGCAAAGGTATGCTTTGTTGGCAATTATTAAGTCTTCAGAAGATAAAGAATATTTTTCTTTCACCTTTCGTCATAATTTTGGGTTTCAGTAAAAAAAAATTTCGAATGTCAATTCAGTCAAAAGGAATAAATTTCTTAGAAGTTCGAAGGTGCTTTCAAATTTTATTTGTTAGGAAAAATAAAACACTTTTTGTCTGTTTTTCTTAAAAGAAGAGATGAATTAATTTTTATTTATGAGCTTCAAAAAGTGTCATGGAAAGGGAAAAAATAGGTTGTGGAATTGTTCTAGATATGCAATAATTCAAATTCCATTATTTTCAAGCAATCAGTGGTTGCGGTTCTGTATATGATGTGTAGATCTTATTACGTCTCTTTTCTCCACTGAAATTAATCCTGAAAGTATTCCTTTATATTCTGGAAATCTGAAAGAAAGAAAAAAAAAATATTTCAGTTCTTAAATAAAAAATAAATTTGAAAATTTATTATATATAAATGTATGTGCGTGCGAGTGTTTGGGATGGAGAGTATGTAACGTAACTATGACAACGTATTCGTTTTTTGACTTCGCTCAATTCAGGTGGCTTCATAGTCACATGATAAGGATAACCACTTATTTTTAGCCCATTAATTCAAAATCTCATGTGACGTCATAGTCATGCGATAAAAGTAATCCTGTGTTTCCAGCTAATCAGCCCATGCGCTTCGTTGTTGCCAACTTTTCAGCTTTTCAGAAACTTTCTCTTAAAAAATACAAATTTGTCCAGAACAATAATGCACACAGGTAGAAAAAGTGTATTTATTTAAAAATACATGCATAAAATGAGATTTTTTTTAGTTTTAAAAACTTTTGAAGAAATTTATTTTTATAACATTTAATATTCTTACCCAACTGTAAAATGTGAAATTTAACCCAAATTTTACAAATAGAACAACAGGTAGAGTTAGTTTAATGTCTGTTTCGAATTGTGTTCGAATTCACGTGTTTGTCTTTATCATGTGACCGTCATGAATTGAGCCCATTGTAGTAGTGGTAGTAAAAAACTTCTTTCTCTTTCTTTATATATATATTGATCCCATCATCTCTCATTTAATTAAACTTTAACGTTGGATTTACTTTGAACATGCTCTTTGTTCCAGTGGCAAAATAAAATAAAGGAAATCGTGTCTCCTTTCATCATTTATATATACTAGGAAAAACAGGGGGAAATATAATACAAAGAATATGATCACGTATTCAAAGGAAGGGAAATCTTAGTTATTTTTAGAAATTACGTCAGTGTGTTAGGGAAAATTTTTCCCACAGATCAGTAAGGCACGTTACTACGAATCACCAATAAATCTGTCGAAAACTGAAAGTCTATCCTTTTAATGAGGAATCACGAATAAATATGTAAAAACATTGGTTTTGTCCTTTAATACTAAAGGAAATGAGATTAGCTGTTTCGAAATAGAGTATTCGGAATAATGATTTGGATACAATTTATAAATGATTCGAGTTTTAAGTAAATATTAAGCTACGTTTTTACACACACACATATATACAATAATAGGAACTATTATTAACGAGATGAGCATGTGCAGCTTAGAAATTTTAGTATGGCCAAATACGAACGATATATACTGTGGTACAAAAACTATATATATATATATATTAAACTTTGAATTCAATTCAATAAGTTTCACAGAAGAGTTTCGAAAATACACGATTAATAAGCTATTTCGGAATTTAAGTGTAATACGCTAGTTTAGCTTAAAACCAGCACAGTAAGATTTAATGCACAATTCAATTTTTTAAAAAAATTATTATTGTTTATTTGGTTTGAATTAAACATAGCAATAGGTTGATGAAAACCATTTGGGAAAGGTTTCCCGAGCTAGTACACATCCATTCTATTAACTTTCACGCCCCTTCATGTGAAATATTTGAAGCCTAATTGCATCTGATGTTCAACTACTCATATTTCTCAACTACAGCGGTCTTGACAGAATCCAGCTTCCTGTCACAAATCTGTTGCCAAGAACTTATGAATACGACCGAGCATTCAATATAATTTCATAACATTCAATACAAAGGGTATTTGTATTGTTTAGATATCATATATATATATATGAGATTTATAAGATATTAAGGCGACTGACTACATTGGAAATCA
>BMAV01006746.1:91407-111027 GCA_019973955.1 Trichonephila inaurata madagascariensis
TGCTTAGTGTGGCAAAATCTAGCATTTACAATTAATACAGAGAGAAACCAAAATTACATTTAATAGCAACATATTTTTTGTTGAGAGTTTTAATAAAGTTACACTATCAATCGATATATATTAAAGTTTGTTCATAAATCATTAAATAAAACACGGAATTGGAGGCATGGAGAATGTTGTAACCACTAAGTACTTTTGAATTGATTTCTGCGATGCTCAAAAGTTCTCAAACTCTCTTTGCATTTTGAATAGCCTCGAGGTGTTCAATGAAAATCGTTAGTCATCGGTTGCCAGGCAATCAAAGCAACAAAACAAAATTATTAGTTCTGGAGACAATAGCACACTAGATCGATGTATTTTTCGTTTTACTTTACAAACTTTGAATGTTCCTTGGGAGATGCTTCATGCAAAAATACAATACATCGAGCAGGCTTTAGCGTGAAAGAAGTTAGTAGAGATTAACGTTTAAACTTCTGACACAAATCATATTCTTATATTCAGAAATATTTCAACCTTAAGCTTAAATAGAACTCTTTTAAAGTTCTAATTTGTTTTATTTAAGGGGGTTTCCCCCATGTGCTAGCCAGTTTTTTTAAGAATTATTGAGAAACAGTAAAATGATAGAACTTTACATTTCTTACCATTTATTTATATGTATCTTAAGAGTATGTATACAAATGTTTAGCCAAAAAATATTAAATAGAACGTGAGTTATAGCGCTCTGAACACACCCGCCTCGAAAAAATGGACGCTAACTTCCTCCACGATTCCAGCTGATTGGCTTATCTGAAATTTTAAAAAAATTAACGGGGTTTTAATCTATAAGCTTAAATGCACCGAATGAACTATACTCAAATAAAAATATCAAAAACTGGATTTTTGGTAGACCTCTAAAGAAAAAATTTCCAATTTCAAGGGCTTTTTTGTTATGTTTTTGGTATAAAAATAGAAATATAATCATGGACAAAAAAATTAGCTTACCAAGAAATAATTGCGGCATCGTAACGAAACTTTGGCATGAAGGTACATGTCGGGGAGATATGCAAATGATAAGAAATGCAACGTGATTGCGCATTATGTATGGCCGGTAGAGGGCGATTAACGTCGTTGTCCGTGGAGTTTTGAGTGTGCTGAATCGTTTACAAAGTAAGAGCTGAGGTACACATGCCATTACGCCGTTTTCGAAGGCAATATGAGCAGATCTCGCAGTTTGAGAGGGGGAGAATAATCGGGCATGATGGAATCTGGGTTATCAGGTAGGCAATTACCTCGTCAATTAGGCCACTCTGATTGTGTTGTGAGGTATTGGGACCGATGGATGCGAGAGATGTCATTTACACGAATACCAGGCTCAGGACGCCCTCAACAGAATAGTCTTCCAGAAGACCGCCACATCGTAAGAAAGGCACGCGTACAGCCAACTGCTTCATAGGCCGCCATCCAGACACAGGTAACACCTTCAACCTGTGTCTTCTCGAACCATGGGACATTTGGGATCGCGGCGCCCATTACGTGTGCTGCTCTTGAAGCTCATCCATCAATGACTCCATTTGGAGTGGTGCCGTGCACGAGGAAACTTGACTGCAGAGGAATGGAACCAGATTGTCTTTAGCAACGAATTCAGATTCAATCTCAGCAGGGATGACAATCGTGTTCGTGTGTGGAGACTGCGGGGTGAACGCCTCAATACTGCCTTTGCTTTACAGCGATACACCACTCCCACAGCTTGTGTGATAACATGGGGCGCCATTGCCTACAATACACTACACTGCAACCCCTAGTATTAATACGTAGCACGATGACATCCTGCAACCACATGTGTTGCCACTCATGCAACGGCTCCCAGGAGCCATTTTTCAACAAGACAATGCTCACATTTACACGGCAAGAGTGTCACAAGGCTGTCTCCACACTGTTACTACCCTTCCTTGGCTTGCCCGATCCCCAGATTTGTCTCCAATCGAGCATATCTGGGATCATTTGGGACGCCGAGTTGGACATCCCACGAGTTTGAACGAACTAGAGGCAAGGTTACAGCAAATATGGAACGAAATGTTTCAAGAAATTATACAGAACTTGTATGCCTCAATGCCCGATTGCATTGCATCGTGCATTCGCGCTAGAGGGGTTCAACAGGGTATTAAGTCCTCCGTTCTTTTGTCTTTTTTCTCTGAAATAAAGGATCCTTTTTATTTGATTTTCTAATCATTCCCTTACATCAAAGTAGTCATTACGTATGTAAAATCTCGTTTCATTTTGACGAATCCTTCTTGGTGCGCTAATTTTTTTGTCTATAAGTGTATTTGGATTTTTAAATGATCGTAGTTTTCTGGTGCGTATATTTGTACTGGGTCTATTCAATAAACTAATTTGAAGTCATTCGGTCAAACCGTTCTTGAGTTATGATGGAGAAAGGTTTGAAAAACATAGTTTTCAGAAAAACTCGTTTAAAGTTTCAAGTCCGATTAAAACAATGAAAATCTTTACTTGGCACTACGAACAGCTGATCTTCTAACACATGCGTCTATATAATAACTTTGAATTTTAAAAAATCACTTTACCACCGAATTCTAGATGTGTTAAGGAAGCAATTTATGAAAAAAAAAAAATGATTTTTTGAACCCATCACATGGGTGAACCCCCTTAAAATAGCAAATATTTTTAAAGACGCTGCAAAGTATTTAAAAAAAGATAGTAACACACGATTTGAAACGTTCGCTAATGTTTTGAAATTATTACTAATTCTATGCACTCTCTACAAATTATCATAATTAGTTGTAATTAGTTGACATTTCCGAAATTCCCAGTTTTTCGGAGAATATAACCCAAAATAACATTTGACCTTTGAAGTTATTAAAATTATGATCTTATTAAGGTTGAGTCAAGAACAAGACGAGGCCTCCATTGCAGCAGAGTCCGTGGGCCCGGGCCCAATCGGTCCAGGCCTTAAGACGTCCCTGCTAACCGTTCCTATTTTGTTGGAATTTTTGCAGTTTGGACACTAAGTTTTTGCAGTTGGTTCTTTTCAAAATAGAGAGAGAGAGAGTACTGGTTATTGAAATTACTTCGTCAAGAGCATGGCTTGCCACTCGAGTGAAGTTAAAATAACAGACAGGACATGCTGCTATATGGTAATTATTAGTTTTTTCAAACATGTATCCAAAATAATTGGCGGTAGCGCCCCCTATACTTTGTATAAAAGCAGCAGATTTCATGTACAGAAATTGCTTTTAAATATTTTCTGGTATAGGAAGATGCTATGCTATGAATAAGGGGAAATGTCAAGCAGCAAATTTCTGTCTTAGAGGTAGAATTGTAGTCTACCAGTATCGCAAGTTATCGTACTGTAGCGCAGGTGCTCTTGTAACCTAAACATATAACATGTTTAGCGTACAATAGAAATCATTTAATATTGTACAAACCCAGACTGCATTGGATATTTATTTTAAACTTGAAATAAAATCACATCTGACTTTCTAAACTGTGTCAAGTGGAAATAAGAGTTTAATGACATTCCACAAAAATTTTAAAATCTTTTCTTACTTTATACGTTGAGAAAACGTTTCATGTTTTTTTTTCTCAAAAATAAATCTTAATCATATCAATTTATATCAATTTCTTTTTAAAATGTTCAGCAAAAAATTTAAGAATAACCTGAATAAATAATATGAACTAAAATAAGATGCTTTTTTTGTATTACAATTAAGTTGCAAATCATTACATAGAATAAATAATTTAATCTTCCAAAGTGCCACAAAGGATATACATGCAAAAAGTAGACAAATAAATATTGCTGAAGGGGAAAAGAGCTACTGTCTAGTACAGTTTTCGCAACAAAGTCACATTCCTTAAATATCCATTAACAATGCTAGTTGGAACTTCAGAAATAGTTTTATGTTATTGCCTTCGGAATTTTTTACATTAACACATTAGGAATGATAAAATAAAATATAAATAACAAACATTCAAGTAGTGCAAAATAAATATTTAGTCCAAAAGTAATACCATTGCAAAGACCTTGTTTTGTATGAGACGCCTTTAGTTATATATATTTAAACGTTTTCAGAAACAAGACAAATTCTTTATAACTTTCTGGAACTTTCTTAATGGATTAAAAATAATCATGAGATAAATGTGGACAATGATTTGCTATTTGAATATGGAGATCAATTATTTAAGAATCAGGTAGAAATTGGCCTTTTAGAACTGTTATTCTAAACAATGTAATTTTTAATTCCAATCCTAGCATTTTAAAGTAATTCTTAAAATAATGTTGTGTGTTTAGTCTTCTTTCAAATATAGGGAAAGTTCAGCCTTTTAAATGGAAAGTTCTTTCGGAGTAAATCCTAGTAGATTCCCTTGTAATTACAGTGGATTTTCTTCTAGCATTAAACAATTATCACGCACGTATAAATCCACAATACCACAAATCCAAAGATTATTCAAAATAGATCATGCAACCCTCATTCTCAATCGCAATTTCACATTAGAAAAATGAAGCGCACAGTCACAGTCGAATATTTGACTTCAATGTTACTTCCCTAAATTATCCTTATTTAAATTTTGATGACATTCTAGAAACTTCTGAAATCATCTCTTTAAATAATCATCCTAGACTCTTCTATGTTTGATTCGAGACAATTTTGTCGCCAAGGTCACTCCTAACGTTACTTACCCCCACCTAATCGACAGAAACATCAGAATGAGTCCCAAAATTTTATTAATGCAAAAGGAGCTAACTTACGTTTTTCGTTAGCCTTAGCTTTGAACATCGTGTAGATGACTCCCATCTATTTTACTCCCATTCCAGGTGAACACCTGGGGTTTCGGGAATCTTCCACCCCACTTTGCCTCCCACCAAGCTCTCGAGAGGACCAAATATTTAAAAAGTCACATTGCGCATCGTTACTATATATTTACCAACATTCTTGTCTTCTGCGGGAATTGAACTCAGGCCCTTCGGCCCAGCAGTCAGCTTCATTAAATACTTTTCAGTTTAGGCAGCAAATCATTTCTATTAAACATTATTAAAAAATATTTTTGCTTGCTTTTCAACGAGATCTTTCCGGACACAATATCATTTTGGAAAATACATAAACAAAGCACAAAATTCTTGCAGCAACCTATTTCATGAAAACTTTGAATATTTTATACGTATAACTAAACTAAAAGAATTGTTTGCATGTTATTTACTGTTGCATTAACTTCACACATGTTTAGATTATAACTATTGATATATACAGGGGCTTCTTAAGGAATGGACCAACTGAGTCCAGGGCCTCTTCTTCATTCTCGATTCCGTCTTAATATGATCATCATTGATCCGGACAATTTTAATGTGTGGTCAAATATTATTCCCATACTTATTCTCTGAAAAACGTGAAATTTCAAACTGCATGTAAACTGACAAAAGTGGTAAGACTATATAATTATGTGACGACTGTTGTCCATATCTAGGCCTAGGCCTAGTACCATATACAATCATTAAACTCATTTAGTCAAAATACGGTCATCGGTCGATTTGGTTTGTGCCTAGGTTTTTGAGATTGTGATTTTGCACATTTGTTTTAAATTACCGTTTGAATGAGTATTTGACAATGCATGCTATATACTGTCACTTTTAACGATCTTAGGTAGGGCCTACAATTGTATAGAGGCCAAGGGCCTCAAAAAATCTCACGATTTCTCTAGGTCCAGGGCCTGAAAGAGTTTTAAAACGTCCCTGGATATATAAATTAGTAATAAACTGTTAAATTATTAATTAATGGATAAATAGAGTTCGTACTGTAGGGAGTTCCTAATGGCTGATGATAAATTTCTAGTTTTATGTATCCATTTTTTAAGAAATATTTAACTATTTATTTCAATGTCAATTTTTTTTTTCACTTATAAAAGACATTTAGTACATTTATGTATATTTCTTCTCGTTTGGAATTCAGAAACAACAAAATCAAGAAATGTAAAACACCTCTGCAGATGAAGGAATTTATTCGATATAAAACATTTTTGCATCTTACTTTCTTCAATGGAGTAACAAGCACCCATAGAACAAATAGAGAGAAAGGAAAGGGATTTTTGAAAATTATTTTTTGAAATACCATTTTCTCAAATGCATGAAAAGAACGAGTTGTGCGTGCAATTGTGAACCAGAAATAAAAAGGAACACCTCCTTCATATTCAGATGCAGTCGCATAATGATTCCGTATGAAGCCTATATGCTTATCTCTGCTTTTGGTGGACGAAGAAAGTTGAGATAGATATCCAATTTTTTTTAAAATTCTTAGCTCCATTTATTTTTATTTCCATGTAGGGGCGTCTTTTGAAGTGGTTTCGTTCGCGCGGTCTACGAGCAATTCTCAGAAGAGTAGTTTAGGAAGTAAAAGAGGCCGAAGAAATTCGCTGTGGTTAAAATGATATCCATAGTCATCTATTTTGATTACATATCTTAAGTATTCAGATATGCAAAAAAGATACATTTTATGTATTCTTGTAACGTCATATAAGAGAGTTTTATTTTTAGTTTATTCAAAAATGTACTTTTCAAGTGAAAAATGTTACGGGAGACATAAACAGATGGTAACAGAGACGGAATGTTTGAATTCGAGTAAAACTCATTTTAAATAGGCGACTTTCAAGGCAAGTTTTACGACCTGCTCGTTTTTTCAGATCTACAGCCATTTCCTTCTCCAAGAAATAATGACTTACGATATTTAGTTAAATGGACACTGATTCCTAATTAACCCTCTGGCTGGAACATCAATGTTTTTGCCGTTCTGAGAAACATCCGTCTGACAGACGGGTACGTTAAAGTTTTTGAATTTTATTACCTTAAGGACTGTTTTAAATGTCCTTATCACACATGAAATTGAGTAGAATTTTTATTTTTAAGTCTTTATGAGGCACACTATATTAATATATTTTTATCACAAGAATTGTGGCTAGTATATTTATAAAATTGATTAGAAATTAATTATATTCATTTAAAAATAATTAAAAATAATAATACCAAAAATGAAAAAACTATAGGAATATAAATATTGATAGACGGGGACAGATAAGAAAAACCCCATCTATCGTGAGTTGAAAAAAATCGCCAAGTACCACCACGTGTCCCTTTCACTATGTAGAGTCCAAATGAAGGTGTCAAGGCAGCCCACCACAAAAATTACCACCCCAACGTTATTTACATGCATCAAAGCAAATCATCCCCGTCTGAGAGACGGATGTTTCGGTTAGAGAGTTATCATCGAACTATGAAAATGATATCTAAGTTACCTTTTCACTCTTCACATTTCCACACCACTCCAACGTGACGGCTGACGACTTTCAGCCTCGACAGATTTAACTAACATCATCTCCTCTATGCTCTGGGTCTGTAATGAAACCAGGACTAGAATCAATGACCCAAATAACGCTGGCCACGAGTTCACGACCTAGAGAGTCCACTCGGTTAAGAAGGCCACAACGAAAAATGAAATAAAAACATCATTTTATAATTCTTATTGATAAAATGATAATTTTCAAGGCATTCCGAGCAAGCGCGCACTCGATATTAAAGTTAATGGTCGCGCGGAATGACTAAGTCACCCCAATTTTTTTTAAAATTTTTGTTTTTTTGTTTGTTTTTTTAAATTATTTTTTTTCTACACGATAAAAGTCGTAATTCTATTGAATAACTTAATTAAGAGAAAGTACACTTACTACTTTTAAGGACTTTTCAATTTTTCATTGATAATTTGAGAAAAAATATCAATCAAACTGAACCAAAAAGTTTTAAATGTGCGTGACTTTAATAAAGTACATAAATCAGAGACACATTTCGCTAACATTACAGGAATGTTATTTGCAGACAAACTGGCATATTTAGTTCAAGTTATTGTAGTTTTATTATCCTTTGATGATCGACAAACAGCATGTTGTTCTTTTGACAGAGTTTGTCTTGTTGCACACTTATGGCTTCATATTTTTCTTGAAAGAGTTCTTTTGGTGGCATTTGAAAATTTTCCTTTCAACTCAAACGTTTTATGTTCATCTCTTTCAAGAAATTTATTTTTGCTATTATGGTTATATATATATACTATGCATTATTTCAGCAGTTATTTCCCTTGCTTGATGAGTTTCGACTTCCTTCAACAGAGATCACACACAGATGCTTATTCCTTATATATATATATATATATATATATATATATATATTCTGCTCATTTACAATTATAAATCATAACAAGGCGTAAAACATAGCAGTCAAAACCACTAAGCTCACAGGAGGAAAATGCAGCCTGTCTAAAGAAAATATTTTGGAACGAAGTGGTCGCGTAGGGGATTCTGTCACCTTGAGTAAGATTACAACAAAATAAAAAAAAAAACGTTTGCCACTTCCAGAAAAGAGGGAGGTATGTGGTAAATACATTTTTGTTCCCATGAAGATTGTCCTACAGGAGGATACTGTCAAGGTCATTTGTAAAAGATAAGCAGTTTTTGTGAGCCTGGGATGACTGTGTGCCCAACGTGTCAGCTCCCGTATTAAACTTGTCATCATTAGTTAACCATTTAGGAACTTAGTGCTTAGAAGCAAGAGAAAACCGGCACCTCACTCCGCAAAATTCTGTATCATTCCAACATGTGGAAATATGAACCTCGAATTACACTGAGCATTAAAACTAAACAAGAAATATTAAAAGGTATTACTACAATTATTTTATACCAATTTAAGGGATTCTAACATCGTGTCAACATGCTTAATAAAACTCGTTTCTCCCTCTTAATATCGAAAAACCAAAAGAAAGACAGTTTTGTTAATGCTTATTTCTTTTTATACTTAAACATTAAATTCACTTGCAACTCTCACGTTGCATTCGAATCTGATATCAACAAATCGAGACAAAGACAACGGGATGGTAATTTAGAGTTGAGCCTTCAGGAAATCTTTAAAAAAAAAAACGGTATAAGTTTGCTTTCTATTAAATTGCTTATTTTAGTAAAATCAAGAATCAAAAATTAAATTTGGATACTTACTCTTAAAGCTTATTTATTGTGAAAAACAGCAATAACAATACTGTAATACAACCTCTGACAAAAAAAGTTTGGTGAATGAAGTCAGAACGTTTGATCTGGTAACACTGGCGAAACAAAACGCTGCACATGCGAAGTAGCAGGTGCTGAACATCTGCTCCCACCGTTGTTCAGATGAGTCTTATTTGAGTTCTGTGTAAGATTTGTTTTACAAACTGCTTGTTTAGTACGTTGATTCTTAACTGAGAACAGGAAAATAAACGAACAAAATATCAATTTAAAGTTTTGTTTTAAGTTCGGAAAGACACCGAAAGAAATTTATGCGATGCTGGTACGTGTTTATGAAGATAAAATGTGTGCACGAGTGGTTCACCCTTTTTCGAAAAGCAAGAAAAGTGTTTCTGACAACTCTCATAGCGGAAGACTGACGACCTCCGTCAGTGTCGAAATTAAGAAAATTAAGAAATTAATCTCTTAAAATCGTCAATTAATTGCTGATGAATTGCAGAATAACCTTGAATCCTTGCGACAAATCGTTACCTAGAATTAAGGGATGAAAAAAATATCTTATCGATGTTGACGATATTCCTAACATCCTAGGAAACGTGACGAGGTTTTTGAACTCCATCCCAAAAGTAGATTTCTTGCAAAATATCTAGGACATGTAAAACAAATCTCAGCAGTGCATAGTTATGGGAGGTGACTATTTCAATTGACAGTAAGGTAACTGTCTTTATTATTTCATCTACATTAATGGTACAGGACTATTCACCGAGCTCTATTGTCAGAAGTTGTATATAATCTATAATAATACATCTTTATAACTTTTAAATCATAAAGAACAAAAGGATTTCCAGAAGTAACTCCGCGATTCTTTTTTAAACAAAAAATAAATCATTCGCAATATTTGGATTTTTCTTTTTAAATAAAATACATGAGAGGAGAATTAAATTAGTTCAAACATATTTCTAATTAAAAAAAACAAGGGCATGGAAGTCATTAAAAATAAAATTTATTGAAGATGGTAAAGACATGCCAATAACTATTCGCTTAGCATGTGGTTTGAATAATATTTACCTTTGGAAGATCACTTGAAAAGAATAAATGCTTAATTTAATAACAGCGTCTGAAAATGACATATTTCACTTATGGTAATTTTGTATTTTTCTTTTAAAGAGCATACTAAATGACAAAGATTGAAAAATCGCTTAAACTCCTAAGTCCTTTTTCAAAAGAAATGTACTTTTTTTTTCTTAAACAATGTTGACTCTGTTCAGGATATCTTTTCAGCATACATAAAATATATGCAAAGAAAGACATTCTATTTATAGACGAAAAACAATAGTATTGAAAATAAAATTTTAGTGCTCCTTTTTATAAGAAAGTAGCTAGTAGTTTTGGAATTAATTAATTTTTTTTAAAAAATAAAGAAATCAAGACGTCTAGTGTAAATGTCATGTTTTCTAAAACTAAACAAAATTGAAAATAAGGATACACCTATAACGTTATGAAACGTACTAAGCAAACAAGCTAAGTGAAACAAAGCGTTAATCTTTCTACCTGGAATGAAACAAATGAAAGTAAACTTCTTTATATATAAACGTAAGTGAAATGAAAAAAACAAAACAAAATTATAATACCCACACACAGTAATGGATATATTTTCTCTCTTTTTTTTAACAAGGGTCAAACGTATATGAAGAGAATTTGATATGATTTGAATTGAATATAAGTCGCAACGTTAAGCAACACGAGTGATATTGGTAATTAACTAGTACTTTTGAACCACGGTCAAGTGATGAGAACTACACGTAAGCTGGCAATTTTCTCTTCAAACTTTCCCACTATACTGACAGAAGGACCTTAAGTTCCGTTAGATCCGTTCCATCAGCCCCTCTACACGGTAGCACTAGGACTAGAGTCCATGACTTAACAACGCCGGCCACAAGTTCGTGACCATAATCACTAGTTACTATGGTTAAGTTTACCAAACGCAAAACCATAGCATTAGAACTGGCATTTATCTGGTGGAATAGTTTTGAAAACAGAACGGACGCGGTAGATCATGTGTGTAATGACTTTCTCTATTGCTTTTTTAATGCTTCTCAACGCTGTACTTCGTGTTAACAGACAACAGAATTACCTCGTTTCTCAATACAATCAAACCAAGCGCTATCTGCCACGCTAAACACAAACCGAAGAAACTGTCTCTTCTTGGTACAGCAGACCAAGCCCTGTGAGTCGGGCTAAGACTAAGGAACCCGCTTTCCTTAACACAAAATCCAGTCCTATTTGAGCTCCAAAACTAAAGGACTCTCCTCTTTCTGTTTATCATACTCGAAGGTCAACCATCTTCTCCCCTCAAAATAGCCAACCACCCCCGTTAATGCAGAGAATTGCGCCAAACATTCCATAATCTACCGCCAACAGTAGCTAATATACTACATCAGGGGTATGCGGACTTTTCCAGGGTACGCGGGCTACTTCTAATGTTTTTAAGGTGTTACGGTCCACCCAGTGGTGTAGGTGTGGTCATTATGTATTAAAATTGATGTATAAAATTTATGTATTAATCCTTTTTAACACATGTTTTCGACATTGTACCCCTCTTTTAAAATATGACAGAATACTATTTTTGCTACAAAAACTCAAATAACACAAAATTGTCAAGTTGAATGTTTGAACAACTATGAGAGCGACTGCTATACCGTGGAGGTGCTGAATGCAGTCAACAGAGAAGATACGTGAATTGATGAATCTGATACCGACGAAAGGACTTAATGTTTTCGCTACCGAGTCCGCGTGACATGACGTCAACACAAGAGCCCAATCCCACGGAAGCGTGGAAAGCGCTGATCATCAATATTTATTCTTCCCTACAGTCGGCGAGTGGGAAATTTATCCCCTACAGTAATAGTGAACGTGTTGAGGGTTATTGCGTTTACTTCCAATGAAAATGTGTCGTCTACACATTAATCGAATCATTTGCTTAAGTAAACACAGCTACATCGGTTGTGAAAAGACGATTCTGGCATCAGTGTACAATATATAGATTTTTTTAGTAAGTGCGTGTTATGTCTTAGTAAAAGCGGTCACCCCAAAATGTTTTGGAGGTCCACCGGTCGCTCGCGATCGATTTAATTCTTATCCCGGTACTACATCAATGCCGGCATTGTCGAGTTGCGTGCTCGAATATTCGTGTGACTGAAAACGCACTGTTAAGAAGAGGTTGATGGACGCTAAATCTGACGTGGCAAGGTTCAGCTGTGGGCGTTAATGTAGAAGTTTGAGAAGAATTCCAGCTGACGTGTCACCCTCGTATCGTTCAAACTTACGAGATATCTTTCCGATATCCCACGTGTTGCTTCAAAGTGCGACATAAATTAAAATCAATTAATTTAAAAAAAGAGAGAAAAGTTTTTCAATGCTATTCTTACAAATCGGCTGTCAGTGTACATTTATTACCTTTACTTGTTTAGGTTTCTTAAAACAAGTAATATAAAAAAAAAATTCCTACTTTGAATGGATGAATAGAAAGTAGTTTATTTACGATTGGAAATTTGAAGGAGAGAGTGAACTAATAGTAGGAATTGAAAAATGAGCATGATTTGTCTGCATTGTTGTAACAATGCACTCCCGGTTTGACTAGTTTGGCTGAAAAGCATGTTTTCGACGCCAACTTTTGTCTTTGTTTGAACAGTTACATTGATTGAATATTAACGTCGCACTGTTCAGCTACACGAGGGCTTTTGGCGACGGACCACGTAATTTTGAACCATGGTCAAGTGACGTGGAGGACACCTGAGCTGGCACCCCTTCTCCTAACTACCACACCACACCAACGGGAGGACGTTTCAGCTCTCGACAGATTTAACGTGCATCGCTGCCCTACACGGCGGGTCTTTAGTGGTACTGGGCTCGAACTCGTGACAAGGCAAGCCACGGTCCGATACCTATACCACTCGGCTACCGCGGCCCCTGAACAGTTACATTATTACAACAATAGAGACGAATTTAAGTTGGCGTCAAAAACCGATAATTAATTTAATTCAATTTAATTAGTTAATATTTGGAATAACTATATTCACATCCAGTGTCATCCACTACAAGTTTAAAAAATTATTTGAACTTGATTGAATGAATAGAAAGTATTTTATTAATGATTGAAAATTCAAACAAGATAAATGTATAAATATATAAATAAATATATATAGAGAGAGAAAACTAATAGTAGAAATTGAAAAATGGCTCTCTAATGGTTCGAGAATCCAATTTATTATATCTTCAGTTTCAAAGATATAATAAAGATAAAAATGTATAAAAATATAAATAAATATATATAGAGAGAGAGAAAGCTAATAGAAGGAATTGAAAAATGGCTCTCTAATGGTTCAAGAATCCCAACCATGAGATATTCGATTCTACAGTGAGAATTAAATATCACATCGTGATTAAATATCACATCGACATTGAATTTTTTTGTTTTTATTTTAAAAATATAACGAAGCACACTTCGAAAAAATAGTTTCGAGGTGCATACCATCCCTTATATTTTCATTGCAAGAAATTTTGTGTTCCTAGGTATTAATGCCGCTTGCCCTACGCCATTTATACTTCAGTTTCAAAGATATATATTTTTTTCTTTTAAATACAGATTACTTTTTATCATACATGTATATTACATACAAAACCTTCATATAAAACATATTTTGCTTTACCTCTTACGCAAAAAGAAAAAAAAATGTTAAAGAAAAGAAATCTTCCACACTGATAGTACAATTAAAAATTTGCATAAAATTAACAACACTCGTAGCTATTTTAATGTATCCATAAAATTTTACAATGTTCCATTTTTGATTGCAAATAGCTACAATAAAGTAGCAGACAGTTCAGGTCAGTAAATTAAAATCTTTATTAAATTCCTACAAAACGTGCATGCCTCCTCAGAAAGACTTCTTGAAACATAAAGATTAATGAAAAAACATGAAATTTATGAAACTAAGTTATGATGCAACTTAGACGGATTAAATTAATTTTCCTTAATGGTCAATGGATGAAAGAAAAAAAAAATAGAAAACATGTCAAGTCTCCAGTTTCAAGCAATTTCAAGCGGCGGTCGCCATTAAAAGAAGAGTCGGATTTCAAACAATTTAAAAGAACAGCAGAAGAAAGAAAACAGGGCGAAAAAGAAGTTTTAAGACAACACCGAGAAAAACAAGTTGAAAAGACAGATGTAATAAGAGAAAAGACAAATGAAATGAAATCAGAACACGGAGGAACAGTAATAAGAAAAGAAAATGACTAATTCTTTCTTTGGACAGCGCTTTCCGTTCCACGGCGCGCATTTCCTTTTCTTTTTTCCATTAAAATTCAAACAACGAGTTCTGAGCTGTTTCGTTTAATATCACATTCTCAATAGAATGCTAAAGAATTTTGTATTCACTTCCATCTTTTTGGGGATGTTGTGTTTGTTCACATTTATACCTTGTACTTTAATGTTTATTTCCTATTTAATTTAAGGTATTCTGAAAATTACCCATAGAAGAGATTTACATGTACAAGTTTTGTTCCAAGATTTAAAAAACTAGTAAAAAAAATATGTTAATATATTCTTTGAAATATGTTGAAGATTTTTTCCCATTTTACTGGTTCTATAAAACAACGTGTTGATTAAGGTATCCAAACCAGTTAAAATGAGCATAATCTGTCGAAACACATTTTTTTAAAAAAATTTATTGAATACAGCTATCTTTTGGCTTTACAAAACATACTTTGTTTCATTTCTAGGCTACATATATAGAAACCAAGTTACAATCAATTTTATGAAATTAGAACAACCAAAAGTGGGTTTTAATCTAACAAAAATGGGCATTTAAATTATCCAAAATCTGTCATTGTGAATCTGATAAATCAAAATGTTACAAAAATGCATTTCTGAAAAACTTTTTGAACCTAATATTTATATTATTTTCTAGAGAATGAAATAAAAAATTTCTTTTTTTTTTGAATATTTTTTTGAGTTACGGCCTATTATTTAAATAATGGCCTCATAAATAATGTCATATTTCTAATAATATTTGCTCAATCAGCTCTAAAATTTTTAAAATTATAATAAAACATTAAAAATTTTAGTACATTCTCTATATAAATGCATTTAATTTGCTTTAGTAATACTTTTACTGATAATAGATTATTACTTTTCCCTCTAATTGGATTAAAGTTCCTCAAAAAATATTGCTAAAATTTCACTTATTATTGTAATTTTTGTAGAATTAAGATATATTTTAAACATTTTTATTTGAACATCATTATGTATTGGTTCCTAAGAAAGGATTTAAAATGTTACAATTTTGTTATTTTTTTTAAAAAAAGCACTCTGAACGTGTTCGGATACCATAAAATCAGTGAAAAACATGTTTTAATTTTGGTAAAACAAAAAAATTACAAACAGCTATCAGGGATACAGATGAACATAAAATTGCACATAAAATAATATGGAATATCATTTAAAATGTTGTGTATTTTAGATGATATTCTGAATAAAATGTGAATATTTGCAACCCCTCCTCACAAAAACATTTAACTTAGTTATGAATGAAATATATTTTGATAATTAAAAATAGGTATGCTTAGAGGCAGTGTGAACACCTCATAAGTTCAAGGTTACGTGTTCGATTCCGGCTAGAGTAGTGATACTCAACCTGCGGCCCACCAAGGCTTTTTAAGTGGCCCAGTCATGGCCCATTGCTCTGAAAAATTTACTTATTTAAGAACATTGTGTTAAAAATTTGGTGGAAAATTCTTTTTCAAGAAATTAGATATATCAATTTTTCTTTTTGCTATCGGTGTCGTACCGGTACGAATTGATATTCATTTTCTATTTGGAATGGTTACGGTTAGTTATAAGGGGGAGTAGCAACAATTTTATGGATGGAACTAATTTTTAACTATTTTTCATATCTTGCAAGCGAGAAATATTCAAAGAAAATATATTATTTCAAGACGATAGGGAGGTTGACTATTTTGCAGTGAAAAACAGACATGGATCAGTCATTGTTTGATTTATCACGAAAGTGCTGTATTTAAAAAATACCAATAAACAAGAAACATTCAATGACACTTTTCCTCGAAGAACTCTTTCAAGAGGTGATAAGTAAGCTTTCATGAATAATCTTTGCAACAGCAACAAAGTGTTTTGTCACTGGTAATATCACAGCGGTAATCAAGACATATTCTATGAAGTTTGTTACATTGGTAATCACATGAAAACGTTAACTGATGTAGAAATTGTGAAGGAGTGTTTCTTAAGTGCTTCTAATTTAATGTTAGAGGCAAAAATAAAAATATATATATGTATAAAAGATAACAATTTAAAAAAGCAAAACAAGAGTTATAATATTTTGATCAATTTTCCTCTTAAAGAATTTCTTCCTCCCCCATTTATCCTCATGTTGCGGCCCGCGTGAAATAACTAACATAAGAATGCGGCCCGCGTAAAATAGTTGACATATGTAGGCGGTCCAGCAGAAAAAAAAGGTTCAGTACCCCTGGGCTAGAGTCAGTAGATTTTCTGGATGCAAATATCGTAGGCATGCACGTCTTAGGATTATGTGGCATGTAAAATATCCTTTAAGTAACTGTTTGGCCTTGGTACTCTCGGCAAAAATAAATCACGGCGATATTTAGCAACCTTTACAAATCGAACAAATTCAAGTGTCAGAAGTTTCATAACGGAAGTCGCTCAAATAGACAATGCTAACAATGAAATGGCTCTCATTCTTGGTTTGCAAAAGCATAGCTGCCAAAATGTATTCCTATTTAAAAAAAAAGTAAAAAAAAAAATCAATGTCTTTTTAAATTTTTTCTTCATAAAAAAAAATGTAAAGTATTTAAATATATATATTTCCATCGATTTACGAATGCATTAAATGTGTGTTGCATGTGTTTTTTTAAAAGCATGTCATTATTTCTATTAAAAGTTAATACAGCATATGTTGAGCAATGTTACGATTTATCTTAATTAAAATTCTAAGCAAGGTTTTAGCGTAAAATTCCCTGAATGTAATTTTTTTTAAAAAAAATTTATTTTTCATTTATTGAGTTAACAGACATATTTGTAAAGAAAGGTAAAATAAATTATGAGCGATATAACAGCGATAAAGTAATCAGTAGCAATGGTGTGGAAAAAGTTACAATACTTTGTTTTAGAGAGCAAGATATTTATTATTTTTAGCGCTAAATATTTAATATTAAATTTATAATCATTTTCCATTACTTTTTGTAATATATTGAAGTTTTTATATGAGCTAAATTATTCCCCATATTAAAAACATCAATTTAAAGGGGTTTTTTCTGTAAGTTCTCCCACCCCACGAATTTTGTAATCTATCAAACCCAACAGTGTTACAATTCACAGGTAAGAAATACAAGATTTCTATATAAATTAAATTATTTCCCGGAAATTAATTTTAAAAATATAGTCATTTGATTTAAACATTGCTTCAACGTATCTTCGTTCGAAATATGGGAAGACATTTATACTGTCAACAAATATATACAACCTATCATAATTTTTAAGTTTAAAAATTCTATGATTTTAAATTTAAACATATATATTTATTACGATTTGGTTCTAGTATTTATTCTTCACTAAGGATAATTTTTTAAGTACCGTATTGACTCGAATCTAAGCCGTACTTTTCCCCCGATGTTTATGCTACTGAAAATCCGAATTGTAAAATTGAAGGAAAAACATTCATTGGATGGGACAATTAGTTTATTTAAAAGTTATGTATTTAAAAGTTTAAAATACTGATAAAGTAACTAACAAAAGAATTCTTATTAATTCTCATATTAAATTTATTTTTATGGCATAAAACAGGATATCAATAAACCATTTTACTCTATTTTTCATTTTTTAAAAACAAATTGTGTAGAATCCATGGCGATTTATATTCGAATAAATACAGTACATCTCAAGAATCCAACTAGCAAATATAAAACGATTTTAATGAGTATTTTCAAAACAAAATTCTATTTGTTTTTTTCGATGATTAATTCAAAAAAGAATTGTAATAGCGACAAAACTAATAAATATACGAGCTGGGATACGCCGTGATGTCATCTGACGTAATATGCGCACGGTTACGTGCAGTAATATTTGTTTTTGGAATTAGGGAAGAGAAAGAGAAAAAAACTGACAATGCTCCAGAAATAAAAAAAATGATCTTAAAATACTCAGGATTTCTCAGATGGTGCAAGAACTTCAATCCTGTGCGGCACGTTTTTTTTCTGAAGCTATTCCGAAAAGAATAACAAATATTGATTCAGAGTCAAATAATAGAAAACTAAAATAAATTTTGAAGTATTTGCTTCTAGAAATTCATAAACAGTTTCCTCATGCAAAATTTCAAACGTCTGGGCCTTGCAGTTTTGGCACTCTGCTGTCCATATACACTCAAATATTTCTCTTGTTATTAATAGACACTGCACATTTTGAATTATGCAAATAAAAACTCCTTTTTTACAGCAATTTCTTAGGAGAACCACATTTATTGCTCAGAATACGATAGACATCATCATAAAAGAAACCCAGACAGAAAATAAGATCAAAGGATCCAAATGAAAACTTTTGATCCCATAAAAATATCCTTTCAAGAGTTTCTAAGACATTAAATATTACAGAAATGTGAGAAATATCTTCAGGGATTATAATACCCAACATTTTAAAGTATAATAAAATAAAATATCGCGTCTTCATGAAATGAATTCAGAACTGGCATATTGCGAAAAATTAATCTTGAAACAATAAATATCATGCCCTATAAAATCAGCGAGGTTTCTTTCAAGTTTATTAAGATTGCCTAAGTTTTTGTAAATTGTAAGATGTTTTATAGCATGCAGTGATTTTGTTGTTACAATATTTTTAATGTATTTGTTATTTTTTTTCTTTACTTATATCTGCATATGTATTAGAAATGATATTATGAATAACTAAAAGGATACTCAACCTTTTTTGACGCTTGCTCAGATAACAGCATTTCATTACATAGACAAACATGTTTACGATTTGCTTTAATTAAATTTATTATTAATAATTTCAATATTTGAATCCTACGTACAATATTTTTTAATTTTACCTTTTTCCAAAAGAAACTACATTTCCTGTTTGAAATAAAATGGAATCAATTCGTGCATAGCCACGGTCCTGAAATAAATATTCTATCACTTTATTTGTGTCTCTAAAATTTTTCATTTCAACACCAATTATAAACAACAGTTTTTGGAACATTTTAAAAAATATTTTCTTCTTTTAAGAATCAATATTTACGAATATGATTTTTTATAACGTACCAAATGAACCAAAAATAATCTCCGTTAAGTAAGAATTTATAATAATAATCTTTAAGATAATTTCTTGAAAACTATGAACGACGAAACCAATTATAAATTATTACATCGAATGTTTCGAACATTTTGCACCCAACCATTCTGAATTTGAATCGGTAGTTATAAAGTAAACTAGCAGTTCTATCAATAGAATTCAAATCCTTCTGATACAAACTATATAAAGAGAGAGTTTGATTCATCTTCTACGGTTACACGATA
>BMAV01006747.1:0-23113 GCA_019973955.1 Trichonephila inaurata madagascariensis
TACCCTCCCTTAAGCCCTTTGTTTGATACATTCTTATGCTGATGCATGGGTAAAAGAGTTTTAAGTTTAGGTAAAAAAAGTGTGTACTTAGGACCACACGATAGAAGAGATGACTGCAAATTTTGCAATGTTATTTCAGGGAATAGTTCATTGAATAATAAACAAGGGCATATTAGTATTGTCATATAACATTTATTCCTATGTCTGTACTCAAAAAGTAATATTTTTGTGCAAAATATACAATCATATTTGTGAATTAATTTTATTCTAATAAGAAACAATGGGTTTTTATGGTAGCTGAAATGGGTATGCAAAATTTTGTGATTTTGACAACCCTACACATTTCACAAAAAGTTCCCAGAAATTTTATTTCGAACTTTTTATTGTGAAAAATATTTTTCCGGGGAATTAAAAAGATCATATAATTTATAAAATTGAAACTTAATCATTTTTAGAAAAACCCCAAATTTTGATAGGTGTATGTAGACTTTGTGACTGACTGTATCTATCTTTTTATTGAAGCCCAAAATACAAAAAAAATATCAAATAAAATGGCATTATAAATTAATTAAAAAAATTTTTTATGTCCCGTTTTAATGATTTTATTATGGATTTTTTGGGAGCAAAAAATTTGATCCTTTTATCAAAATAAATTTTTTTATCCTTCTGGACTAAAAAATATAAAATTTTGGGTTTTTCATTTTTTCTTTTTTGAATTAAATCCTCAAAGAATGTTTTTCATCGGGGTTACGGGAGGTTTTAAATAAAAAATTCTTTTTTTGCTCTATTAGATTTAGATTAAATTTTACTTTTTTTTTAGAAAATCCATTTAATGTTCTTTTCGGAAAAATTTTTTTGGGATTAAATCAGGAAAAAAATCTTTTTACTTCTATTTTAATATTTTAGATATTATAGATTCTGGTGTCCTTTTTTGATTAAAAAATCGTATTACAATAAAATATTTTTCAATACAATCGAGTTCTGAATGCTAGATATCAAACAATTATTATATATTAAACTATGTAAACTATATTTTATAAAATCGTGAAATACTCAGGAAAACGGGGGGGCAACGACTGAAGATAAAATTCATTTCTTTTTGACTAATTAAAAAAAAAACCCCTTCAAAAATTGCTTATGGTTTGTAACGGAAACAAGCCTCTAAGGGGAATTTCTGTGACAGTAAAAATTTAAATTGAACTGTTTAAAACTCGTCAAAAGCCCGGGTGTGGGGTAGAAAGAAAAATTTCCCCGGAAAATATTCAAGGGGTTAAATTCCTCCAGTATATATTAGGAATTTGGAGTTTGGGGGTCAAAACCTATACGTCATTTTACCCAAATGGTCGTCTTCAACAACGAAAGACTTAGGTTTTGGTTCTGACTGCGTTTTAAAAAAACCAAAATTTTAAAAAGGAAAAAATTTTGAAGGAATTGAATTTTTGACTATCGAGGAAGGGAACGTTTCTGTACATGATAAAATTTCAATCCTTGTATTAAGTTCTTTGCCTATTGTTTTAAAAATTGAAAATTGAAAATTAACTATTATTTAGATAGAATTTTTAAAAAATACCGGATTTGGGTTTTTAATTCAAAACGAAAGCTTTTTAAAAAATATGGGGGATAAAACAATTTAAATGCATACGGATAAACCACAAAACGACTTTGAAATTGGAGATTGATTTAATATCCATTTTTACAGGATTCATTCGTGCCGGCTTGGTGTTTTTTAAAAGTGATAAAAATACAATCCTCCACTAACCATTTAACAATTTCTCTGCAAAGGTTACTTGCCACCTGAAATTTAACCAGAAACTATTTGTCTCAGCACCCTCAACACAATCCTAACGGATTACACAAACTCAAATATGTATTAACAAGCAATTTTCAAATGGATCTATTTGTCTGTAAGTTTTAGTTTTGAATCAACATACGCTTGAGAACAAATGTTTTCTATTATGAACAAAACCCAAATATCGTTCAAAATCAACTTAACTGATTAACCCGCGATCACTCGCGTGGGGTGTTCTGTACACCCCAGCAACAAGAAAATTCTCCCAGGATTCTAAAAAGAATACGCAGAACCACAATTTTTTCTGTAGCTGCACATTTTAGGTCATTGAACCTTCAGGCCTGATGGAATCCTTCTTTCTCGAATGATTGGGATGTAATGACCTTGAAAAATTTGTCTGGGGGGCTGAGAATTCCCGCGATAAGTTGAGCATATGTATACAGTCTGCAATTAATGTTTGGAAAATGATTAAAATATTATTTTTCTACTTTCTACAAACATTATCTCATTAAATATAAAGTATATTTATTTCTGGTATATACGTTTTATATATATATATACTGGTTTACGAAAAAGTGTAAAATTATGTGTTTTGAATTGAAAATTCTGTATGTTTAGTTTAAATTGATGTTAGTCTCATTTGCATGCAATAAATTTAATAAATTTATTTGTATAATACAAAAAACACCTTGTACTTCATAAATATGTATCATAATGACTTAATTGCATTTTCATAATTAAATACACGTGTTACAAGTTTGGGGTGTTCTCTACACCCCGCGAGTAACGGCGGTAGCAGAAACATGCGCGAGTGACCGATTAACAATAAAATCTAATGTTGTACTTCGGTCTCTTTTATTGTACTGTTGAACTAATTAGACGTGCATTAGAAATTGCTCAAAAATTACATAATAAGCCCATAGGAGTAACGTTTTTTCTCCTTTTTATTTGATCGAAAAATTTGAAGCGGCACGCATAATTAATATTTATTTGAAAGTGACACTTTTCCTAAAAAGGTTGGCAACCACTGGTGCATACTCTGACAATTCCGGTAATTTGACCCTCAAAAGATTCCCGGTTGCATCAGCGCTTCCAGGCACGATGGGTCAACCACAGCACTAGGGTTAGCGACTGGACAACGCCTGCCACGAGTTCGGAGACTATTAACATTATTGTGATGCGTCAAAAATAATCTGGGACAACACATGGTTGTACACTATTGTTTCTTTTTCTATATTAATAATCCTGCACCCTTAGAAAATACTGAAAATCATGTAGAAAGCCGCTTTTCGGAAATGTGACATTGGAAGGTAAGTAATTTCTATCGCGGATTCGCCGATGTTTTGTCGAGTCGCGGGTTCGTGTACTATTGCGATTGAAGACTTGAAAAGTTGAGAGGCTAATGCATGTGGAATCTGTTACGGCTGTAATTTCTCCACTTCAAGTTGGGGTTTGGAACTTTGGGAAGGGGGTAGCTAATGAGGTATTATTCTTGCAACTTGATCATATGGGAAAACTACGCGTTCCATCGCCAATATCACTCGAATTCTTGATGAGCGGAGGCGAATTAAATAATACAAAAAATGTAATCAAAATTTGATAATTTCCAACGTGATCAAGAATAGATTGATTGATACATATTCCTATTTTAAATCATTAATTTTATTCTTTAAAAATAAAAAAAATTTATATATGAATAAAAAATATTAATGCGTACATTTTGAATGATTAATAGACATTTAAACACTTGGTAGTAAACAGATTTTTGTTTTTATAGTTAATCTGCCATATGTATGTACATATTTATATTAATTGTAATAAAATTTAAAAAATTTATTAAATAATAAAATTTTTCTTTGTTGACCTTAGTAGGAACTGACATAATTTTTTTTATATTACTTGTTAAGTTTCCAACACGACAAAAATATAATTTGAAAGCATATTGTATTGAGATAAATTTTAGATATTGACTTTTTATAATAGCATATTATGGGTATATCTACCAGACAAAAAATGAAGAAACTATTAAAAATATTTCATTTCCAAGTTAATACAATATTGACTTTCAAAAATTATGATTAAAATGGAACTATTTAAACTTTTAGGTTAAAAATGAAAATAAGGGACCAGTTAATACTTTCTTTCTTTAATTAAAATCTTTAATAAATTTAATAAATCTAATGTTTTTTATTTATGCATATTTTCTAAAATAAACTTTATGCTTCCTTATAATATAAATAAGAATTATTACCTAAATCATGTTTTATTTGATGCAACAAATGACCCAAATTCAATTAAAATTAGAATCTTCCTTGCGTGCGAAAATCTTTATAATATTGGCATTAAATTTAAAAGGTTTCCTTTGTATATAAATAAGTTTTCTAAAAATTTACTTATCTGAAAAAGTAAAAATGAAGAAAACTTCTTCTTACGGTTTATAGAAATTTTAAAAAAAAAGGGCTTTGGACTGTCTATTTATTAATTTAAAAACTTCCATTTCCTTCTCCCATATAAGGATACTTTGACTATGTATACCCCTAATGTCGAATTTCCCAAAATGTTTCCAAACACAAAACCATTTAGAACGAATTCTCCTTTTATGTGACCGCATATGTTTTTTAAGATTACATCTTTGGAAAATTTCTGCTTCAGGAAGGACACTGGAAGGTTTCTCTCCCGTATTGTCCGCATATGAAAATTTAAATTCTGTTGCGTTGCAAAACGTTTTTTACCATCACACCGGAAATTTTCTCTCAGTATTTCTGCATATGATCGTTAAGATGTGATGAACGTGAAAACCCCTTTTTTTAACACATTACACTGGAAAAGGTTTTTTCTCCAGTGTAGTGGCATATGAAAGTTGATCGATGAATTTTGAAAACCCTTTTTCTCACACACATTACACTGGAAAGGTTTCTCTCCAGTGTGATTGCCATATGAACTTTAAGATGTGATGAAAAGAAAACCTTTTCCCCACATTACACTGGAAGGTTTCTCTCCAGTGTTGTCCATACCGACGAAAAACTTTTGCACATGATAACGCTTTCTTACAAACACTACACTGGATGCTTATCTTCAGTTTTCTTACGTTAGCCTCTTCTTAGCTCTCTTATTTAAAATTGTCTTACTTTTCCATTTAGGAAATTATCTCCCTCACACATTTTGTTTTTAAAAAAAAAACTTTTCGTTAAATGTTTTGGAACATTTTTCATAAATTTTATCATAAGGGTTTACCATTGGGGGGTAGATAATTATTATTTTCAGTTAGTTGGTTAGAGTTCATAGAAATTTTAGGAAAGTTAAAACCCGAGTTAATGGAATCAAATTTAAAAACTTCCTTTTTCGAATCAATGCTTTCAGATTTTTTTCACTCTTATCTAGACATTAACATCAAAGCGTTCATTTTGGAGAACTAATGGTTCGCCTTCAGGATTAAATGAATTTAACTCAGATAGAATTGTACCCTCAAATTGAGAAGCAAAGTTTTATGAATTCTCATCATTATCCTGGGAATTTATTCCAAGTAGACAGTCGAGTGCAGTTCGTATACAATGTCCAACCACGGAGATATTAACTGAATCTTCCTTTTCAATTTCTTTCACTTCCCTATTTACTCTGCTAAATTCATTTTATTCATGACCTGAATTTGCTATAACGTCTTGAAAATTATTCTGCCATTTTAAAGAAGATTGTGTAAAGAGTCTGCTTACATTGGATACTTGAACTTCAGTCCATTTGTCTTGTATAAGTAGACTGCAATTATTCGCAGCGCTTTGTGATAGGTAATTCAAAATTTCTTCGTAGGCTTGTGGCCGGAATTCATTTCGGACACCTTTAAATGCATTTGTAGGTCTTGTCGTAATTGGTACTAAAGTAATAAAAGTCTTTTCTAAATCATTTTCAGTGTCTCGTCCGTATTGACTTAAAACGATTTTATCATCCATACTGTGTTAAAATTTGCTTTCTTCAGAGGTATAGACGTCAAATTCCGCTTAATATTTAATAACTCTTATAGTAAATATAAAGTCGATATTTTTTGTTTCTCTTCTAGAGCAATTGTCCTTGAGAACTTATTAAAAGTAACTTTTGACATAAAGATAAGATGTTTTATTTTATCGATAGTAATATACTTTAAGTAAGAATTCGATTCCTTAGATCTTTATTCCTGTTTTGGCAATGCTGAAATACTACTTTTAAATAGAATTCCACGAACTTTAACAATTTCTTAAAATATCTTACAATGTTTGAGAAGACAATATTTCTGAATCATAACTGCATTGTGTCGTCGTTTTTAAAAGAAATTTGAATCTTAACGAAGCTTGGAAAGTTGTGTTGTCTGTGACTGCTGTATTAAATTCTGATCCTTATAAGATTTGAATAGGATTAAATATTCATCTATCACTCAATTTACTCCTGATCATGTTATATTTTACTTTGAATACCTTACGAGTATCACTCGAAGGTTACTGGAAACGGAAGACGTAATTTTCAACCATATTCAAATTGGCAGGGGATGACCCCTTCTGCTACACTGTTCCCAAACACTTGCAGTACCACATACGTGACCAAAGATTTAACGTGCAATAGCTCCTATCTATTGTAAGTGTTCATTGCCACTAGGACTTGATTCCGCGATTCGACAACGATGTTCATAATTCGCAATCATGATCACTAGGCTACCACTGTTGCCAGGGACATCTTAAATCTTCTTGATGCCACCGGAATTTCGCAAGGGGATTGGTTCCTTTACACAATAGTAGGATCCATCTATGATCCTTTAAAGTAAACTGTACATAGCATACGTTGTCAAATACACGTACAAACAATAATTCAAAACAAAGAAAGGTGCATGACATATAATCGTACAAACAATCGCAACCGATTGTTGTCTTTTGACTTAGACAGTCAGGATGGTGTATTGTGGTAGACCTAGTCTTAGACATGGTCAAAATCCATCACAAGTAGCAATTTGACAAATTATACAATATTCCTAATTTCTTGGAGATGATGATGATGAGTTTGGTGTTTTATGGCGCAAGAACCAGTTTTGGCTATACTGTTCCAAACATTAATACGCCTGTGGTCTGGACGGGAGAAGAAGAAAAAGAGAAATTGGATGACAAGATGGAGGGTCGAAAATAGAGAAGGTATCACTGGGGTACCCAGCGGTCGTGACACCCGTGTTTACCTTGGGAAAAGGCAAATATCACTAGGGTATCCCTTTATTTTGACACCCGTACCCACCTAAAGAGGGTGATACCTCTGAGGGGGCAGTTTTTTGGAGAATATAACCATAAAAAAATTGAACTTTGGAATTAAATAAATCATGATCATTTTAAGGCTTAGTCGAAAATAAGACGAGGCCACCACTGTTGTCGATGGCCAGGGCCCGAGCCCAATCGACGCGTGCCTTTAAACACCCCTGAATTTTACAGAAATCTCCAAAAAGAAGCTTTTTGCTACACATTGATAACTTACATTATTTGCTTAAGGGTGTAAAATTATTCGGGAAAAGAAAACAAATCATAGTACATTCCATGTGTTATCCCGGATGACACTTTTAGCTGCATTAGCCTAATGGTCAGATCCACCAAACTCTTAACTGGCGTTGTCCACTCGCGGATTCGAGTCGTATTACCAATGATGACCCGTCATCCCGCAGAAGGGTTGATGCACGTTAAATCGATCTTGAGACTTTAAATCCTTACATTGGCATTTAATGAAATTATTGAGGGTGGGTTATCAACTGAAGTTTCAACTACATCACTTCACCCCTTCACCAAATTAGGAGATCCTTAACGAGTAGCCTCTTTGTGTCTTTAAGTGCGTTGTTAATAAACACTCACCAACTCATCCAGAGGATATTTAAAAAAAAACATTAACTGGTTTTTTAAAATAACTTTAACTTTTATTTTATTTTCGTAAAATTTTTTTCATAGTAAACCTGGAAAATGTTGATAAAATTACAAATACTACGAAAAGTATAATTGTTTATTACTAAAAAGTGTAAATATGAATTTTAGAAAATCCAAATAGAAGTAATTACTACTAATTTCTGTTGCTAAAAGTTACTGCACTTAATCCTGCGTGAACTGAAAAGTTTGATATACTATATTGTGCTGAACGCGCGTTAGCTAAGGGATGGGAGGACTGCTGGTCTCGTGGCTGCGTCTCATGAGATTGAGTCAAGTGCCGCTGGGCATGCCATGTAGGGGGCGATGCGTTAAATCACTGTCCGCCAGCTCAAATGTTCTCTCGTTCGTGGGATGTGGTAGTTGGGAGGTGGGGTGGCACCTCCCGTGTCGTGCTAGTCACTCGACCATGATTCAGGAGAATTACGAGGTCCAGCTTGCGAAACCCAGGAATAGCTGAACGGTGTGAGGGTTAGTATTCATTCACTATTGTGCTTACAAAGGAAATGGAGAATATCGACTTTTAAAATGGGATAAATGAAATTTAGAACAAAATGAAATATTAAAAAATATCTAGAAATATAAGGGCCAATTTTACTCATCCAACAGATTTCAAAAAATAGTGCAGATGTTTTTAATTAAATCCTATATTTAAAAAACGTTTAAAAAGAGAAGTTGTGTAGAAAAAGTAGGTTTAAAGCAGAGGAATTGGTGTGAAGAATAAAATTTGCTCCCGCTTTTTATTGTTTATTTAAAAGTATAAAAGAAGTGAATTAACACAGTAATGAAATAGAAGCAATGCATTTAAAAATCTAGGTAAAAATGGATTGCTACTTAGATGTAGTTCTCAAACTACAAGGGCAGCACAAATTGAAATATACTAATTAGTAGCATATTTAAAATATTTATGTATCTACTTAAATGATGTATACCTACGGTTACATTTACATTTATTATTACAGTTTTTGTGGAATATGGGTGACAAATGCCTTTTTCATGTATCTGTATAAACCAAATAGAATTTTGTTAAGATGAATTATTTTACTACAACGACTATTTTTTAATTTTAAATTGTAATGACATTCATTTTTCACCTGAAAATATACGGAAAAAAATTCTTATGGAATTGTTTATCCAATCATACACATAATTTCTTATTGTCTAGCACTATCACATCAAAATTTAAATTTAAAATCTCGTAAAGTAAACACTATTGTCTTTGATTTTCACAAAAAATTTATTGTTCATCTTAAATAATATTTCATACACAATACCTTATAAGACTTCATTATTTTCTGGAATTATTGATTAAGACTTTAAAAAATATTTTTGTTAGAAGTGGAAATCCAAAGAAGTAGAATAAATGCATTTCCACAAATTTTTCAAATAAACCACAAAACAACAACCCTAAAGTTTTATCATTTCCATTCGAATCGTCCCGCCATGTAGGTGGGGAGCGATGTGCGTTAAATCTGTCGAAGCTCAAATTTTCTCCCGTTGGTGTGGTGTAGAAGTTAATAAGGGGGTGTACTAGCTGACGTGTCATCCTCATCAATTGATCATGATTCAATCTTACGAGGTCCATCGCCAAAAGCCCTTGAGTAGCTGAATAAAATGACGTTGATATTCACTCACTCATTCCTATGGGGACCGACATAATTTTACTCCCCAAATAATTGCTGTATGCGGATTATTCAATCAGCCGATTACCAATATGCAGTTGAATGAATATTTATTAACATCACACTGTAAAGTAACAAGAAAGCTCATGATGATGGACCAAGCAATTTTATTCTTAGTTAAATGACGAGGATCAGCTCTTTGAAATTACGATACCACGCAACCGGAACAACTTTCAGTTTGACAGATTTCCAATGCCTAGCCGCTCTTGACAGCTTATCTTCAGTGATACTAGGCATCAAACTCCTGACACGTGACAGACTGCTATAGATGAGTGGCATAGGTATCGGATCGTGTCTTGCCTTATAACGAGTTCGAGCCCAGTACCTAAGGCACCATGAGGGCGGGGATGCAGGTTAAAAATCTGTCGAGCTGGAAGTTCCTCTCGTGTTGTGAGGGTGTGGTAGTTAGGAGAGGGGAGTGCCAGCTCAGGTATCGTCCACGTCACTTGACCATGGTTCAAAATTAAGTGGTACATCCCCAAAAGCCCTCGTGTAGCTGAACAGTGCGACTTTAATATTCAATCTATCAATCAACCTGACACCTGACCATGAGTTCGTCAAAAAATCCATTAGGCTACCACAGTTGAAAAATGTTGTAGATGGCTTCTTTAAAAGGGTTCTTTATTCATGATCCAAGAAAAAAAAGTCGAGTTATGTGCAAACATTATATTGGGCAACCAATTGTAATATTACAGAAACTTCCACTCTGATTTGAAGCTTATCCGCTGATTTTTGTTATTGGAACATGGACCACAAAGTGATCTTTCGTCCCATATCTAAATAGTGAATGTGGCCTGATTGAAGTGGATGCGCTTAACTGGAGAGAAGGAGTCTCTTGATTGGTTGACCGGAGAAATGGTACTCTCTGGTTTGATGACATTGGAGAATGCTATAGCCTAATGTAAGGTCCTGAAGTCTTCGGGTTACATGTTGCATGGAGAAGATGCATCGTGATTGGCTCATGGTAATGAGTGAGTCAACTCTCTATTGACTGTACTGAAGTTAAGCAAATAAAGGGAAGTTTTTAAAACGGCTTTCCTGATGGGAAATACTAAAGTTGAAAAAAAATGTAAATTTAGAGCTTCAATCACCAACAAGGTTTTATTTGAATTTAAAATGAATTATGAGTCTAGTGATTTGAAGCTTAATTTTTCCGAACTATATGTACCCAAATAGCCGAACTCTTTCAATGGCTAATCAGAACGCTTGCTTTCATTTTCTGAAAACTTTGACAAATTTTTAGGCAATATATTTCCACCCGTGGAATTACGGACTTTTGCAACCACTGGATTAACTTGATGTCGTCCCACTCTCTCCACTTATGTCTTATACTGCTATTTTGTGCAGCTTTTAAAAAAGTTTCATTTTCTCACCAGAAAAATTAATTTTTTAAATATATAAATGCAATAAATTATTTTTTTCATTTCAAACATTTTAATTTCCCCTGGGAAACAAGAAATTTATTACACTTATCTGAAATACCCAATAGGATGTAAGAGCCCGACAGTATTAGTTGCTCCATGCAGCTCTTAAGAAAAAAATATAAGGCAATTTCGAAGTAAAATCATTCTAAAATGTGTGTGGCTTTAAATAATCCTGTAAAATAATGAACACAAATCTCTGATATAGATGGTTAAAATATATTATATAAGTAAATGTTAAAAAGCTACTAAGGATGATATAGAAATAATTTCGAGAAGTCAAAATTATTTACTTTTGCATTCACAAATGCATCTGAAACTCTTCAAATGGAATTCCATTTTTTTAAAATGATGTAATATTAGAATATACTTCACAGATTCTAGATATAGTACGACGTAGTATATTTCATGGAAATTCAAGAAACTGTTCAAAGTGTACTTGATTCCTTTTTTCACTGAAAAGATGTGATTTTCACAAGGAACAATCTAATTTAAGTAGAAATTTTTTTTTTTTTTGTTGAAAAATTTGGGAAAGAGTAAAATTTCATTCATTTTATTTTAGAAAATCCTACGTGAAAAGAAGGTTAATCACGTAGTAATTGGTAAACTGTAACGAATATTGAAATTGCAATGGAGAATCATGGACGGGGGCATTTTTTTATTTTGAAAACTAATTTTAAGCAAAATATTTGTAAAAGTGTCCTTAAAACTTCTACTGGAGTATGCTCTTACCTTTTGTCAAATTTTTTATTCTTTGAAAATTTCTTCTATTTTTTTATAACATTTTTTTCTTTTATTCTTAGAAAATTTTAAAATTTGAATGATTATGATATACATAGCTTTAGGAATCAACACGAGGGCTAAAAAGACGTAATTTTGAAGCATGGTCATGTGATAAAAACGACACTTGAGCAGGTAGCCCAATCTGAAAACTTCCAAACTAAGACAACAAAAAGACTTTGATCCTTAAAAGAATTAATGTGAATTAACATTTCTAATTACCTAATGATTCGAAATAAATATGATGGTTTGTCGACTGAATATTGTAAATTACATTTAGAATAAGTTTATGCCAATTTGTGTTGAATCGAGCTCGTGTTATTATGGATATGTGATACATGATTGAGTTTTTAGTATTATTTATAAATTAGCTGCAAAAGGGTTGGTTTTATGAAATGCGTGGACAAACTTTAAAAGAATAAAGGAATTCATTACAAAGTTTTTTTAAAAAAAATATTTTCAGAAGTTTAAATTTTTAAAAATGCATTTTTTTTTCCGCACATACAATTTACTTTTAATGTACCTAGTGCCCGTACGAAGATTTAGAAAACCGATAATGTGTATAGAAGGCGATGCGAACCTTAACTGAAAGATTAGCTTCGAATTCATGAATTTTCTTTTGACAGTCTAAATATCAACCTATTTCCTTAGTTTTCAAGACAAAAAATGTAATTTCAAAGCATTCATTCCTGAAGATATGCTTCAGATAATGTTATTCAAAGTTTTTGTATTTTTTAGACATAAAAAAATCATCAAAAGGTGGGATACAAACATCATTACCAAGGTAATAAAATATTATTCATTTTTTCAAAATGATTTTTGTAACAGTGTAATTTTTAACCCACCGATCACTCACTCCTGTTTTAACTACCGTCGTCATCGCGGGTGTAGAGAACACCCCAAACTTTTAACAGGTGTATTTAGTATGAAGAGTAAAAATTAAGTCATTATGATACATATTTATAAAAGTACAAGATGTTTTTGTATTATACAAATAAAATTATTAAATTTATTGCGCTTCTGAAATGGACTCTAACATTAATTTAAACTAAACATACAAAATTTTCATTTCCAAAACACATAATTTTATATTTTTATAAACCAGTATAAAATGTGTATATACCGGTAATAAATATACTTTATAATTAATGAGATAATGATAGTTGAAAGTATAAAAATAATATTTTAATCATTTTTCAAACATTCTGAACCAGGCTATATACATGCTCAACTACTGCCCAGGGGTTCTACTCAGGCCCCAGATAAATTTTTGAAGGTCATTACATTTCAGTCGTTCAAAGAAGAGGGATTACATCAGGCTTGAACGTTCAATAACATAAAATGTGCAGCTACAGAAAAATTGTGGTTCTGCGCATTCTTTTAGAATCCTGGGGAGGGATTTTCTTGTTGCTGGAGATTTGTACAAGAACACCCCGTGCGAGTAATCGCGGGTTAAAAAAGAAACCTTGGGAATTTGAAAATTTAATATGTATCTCAAATTACTAGTTTAATTTTTAATCAAAATGCTGTAATAAATCTAATAAATTTATTGTTTTTATATGTTATATGTATATTTTTGTGAATTAGAATTTTATGCTATCTTACAAGAAAATATACTTAAGTGTATGTTTATTTGAAGAAAGATACTGAATTCAGATAAATTACTATCTTTCCTTCGTGCTGAAACTCAATAAAATATTTGACGCTTGCTTTACGTACATCTTTTATGGATTTCCTTGTTGATAATATAAATAAAATTTAGCTTTAGCTAAATTAGTCAAGAGCAAAAACAAAACAGTTGTCTCCCTTAGCTATAGAGTTTTATAAAAAGAAAACATTATATGTTTTACATTTTGTCGAGTATACTATCGAAAATAAATTTATGGTGAAAAAGGATGTATAACATTCTTCTTACGGGCAATATTATTGGCAACCAAAGCACATGGACATGAAATATTACAATTATAAAGCTAAAAATAACTTAGTCATTTAAAATGTCTGAAATAATAAATAATTCAATTTCATATCTTTTGTTTTCTATGCGCATACATTTAAGAAAATGTTATAACTTAGAATTTTTAATTTTAGGGAGCCCGTCACATGAATTTTTGAAAAATTATCAATTTTTCCTTTTTTTTTTTATCGATTTTCTAAAAGTTAAATTATTTCTGTTTAATATTATATATAATATCAGGAAATACGATAAATTGAAGTATTTTTACTTTTTTTAATTAAAGCTACTCCTTGACGCGCATCAAATGTTATCTGCTAGGAGAATATGTGTTTCCCTTTGCATAAGTTTCTAAAGAGTGCGAATCCATATGATGCTCAAGTGGAAAAATTTGACAGAATTGGGATTATCCAAAAGTGTATGGGTACACATTTTTTAGATCTTCAAAACGAAACAGGGAAAAAAATTTAATTGATGCAAACGCCTGAGGTGATTAAGTAACCGACTCTGTTTTAATATATAGAAGTCAAACATATTATTGTATGGCTATTATAAATATTATCATTGATCTACACCACATGAAAATTTCTGTTGGTCTGTTCATTTTCTTCTTCTGTTTTAAACGAGAACCCTCAACATGGACTGTCGCCCGCGGTATAAATGCCTAGTTTAAGTTTCAAAAGACAGAAACTGAATGTAACGAAAGGCACTTTGATCATAAACACATTTCACACGTGCTATACACAATGATGTATTAAATGAAGCCAAATATATCAGCTGAAGTGCTCAAATTCTATAGTATAAGAAAATGATGGTATGGAAAGAGTTTGGAACCTAAATGAATCAGTTATTAGCACCATAGGTTGGTATTCCAAGATCTACATTTTGTGGAATTAAAAACTCTAAAATATATGGGGTAAGAAATATGGCTGTGCTCGGTTCAACAGAACATGTTGCAAAATTAATAATCTTTAAGACCTTCTGATATTAAACCAAGTTATATCAAATTGCGCCATGCTTCAAAAACTAAATGTAGTACAATTCAGGAAGCCCAATATAGAAAGCATATTGAGATTACAAAAAAGGCAAAAGAGTGTTAAAACTAATGAAAAAAAAAGTAGAAGAGAGTCTTTTAAGAATTGAGCAGAGAGTAAAAAGGCTTTTATATGCTTCTGAAAATTACTAAAGTAAACGATCAAAAAAATTACAATTTTTTTACTTTCACAAAGAAGCCGATTTTCTCAAAACGCAGTATTTTTAACTTAATGTACCTTTTTCTCAAATTTTCAGTGATCAGACTTTTATTATGTTTACACGATTTATCGGAGAGAATTAGATAAATCTACTAAACCTTTTTAGATATGACTTGTTTAAAATAAAGTTTAGGGAGAAAAGGAATTCATCCATTAATTTAATTTTTGCAACAAAGACAAAACCCTTCGTTAGAGTGTTAGTGATATTAGTACACATAACTAACTGTAAAAACTTATCCATACGAAATAAGATGTTTTTAGAAAAAAAGTACATAAACATACGCAATTTAACATGGGCTCCTTTGAACATTGGACACCTTAAGTTTAAACAAATAAAGTTTAAATAACAAGACATCGATTTGAAATTCGTATGCAAGTGATATAAATTTTTATAAAATATCGATTTAATTCTTCTCTTTGAGGATTTCCATAATTAGTTTCAGAATAATTTTAAAAATATTATTAAGTATTCAAAGATGAAGCAGTTCTGGATTTAAAAAAGAGAAATATAATAACTAAAAAAACCCATATCCTTAATTTAAAAAAAAATATTTACACATTTATCTTCCTTTTTTAAATGCGGTTTGAGAAATAATATTTTCGATCAACTTCAATACTATAATAGTTTTTTAGAGTGATGATATATTTTACTTTATTTGAGGTTTCCTTCTTATTTAGAAATTCATGGACACCCTGGATTACATAAAATAGTGACACGAAATAAAATTAATAAACATTAAGTATCCTCGGGATTCAAACAAAACTTTTCCAACTACAATGTTTAAAATTTATAGATATCTAAATATCAGAAATTATAATAATCAATGAATGCTCACATATTAGAAATAATATAATCATCTTTATAAAAAACTATAGCATCAATAGGATTTTTAAGTAAGAGTTGCAATCAAAAATAAAAAAATGACTCAAAATTAAAAGAAATTTTCGTCATATCAAAATGTTTTCTTTTTTATTTATCTTAAACATTACTTTTTTTAATTAGAGTGATTTATAAGAAGCTAAATATGTCATCTTCTACACACACATAAAATGAATTTACAGAATATGTATCATTATAAAGAGTAACATTATTGAATCATTATTCAAATCACTTTTGGAAACAATGCATGATAATATATTAAATTTCTTGATTTGAATAAATTTTCTAAATGTAACAAAGAGATATTTTCGATGAAAGTGTTTTATTCACTCTCACACACAAAAATTCAAGAAACTTTGTGAGCTATGTGTCTCCTGAAAAGAAACAGTGAACTTTGTACAGAAATATCAGTGCAGTTGTAGCCCCTTCAGCATTTTAGTAAACAACAACCTTCATTTACTTCTGCCATACAAGGATACTTTGAGTATGTATATTCTAATGTTTTAAAGCTTTCTCATGAAAATGTTTCACAGAAATAAATAACATTTAGAAAAGAATTCAAGCCCAGTGTGTGTGTCGCATATGGCTTTTTTAAGATTACCTCTTTGTAGAAATTTCTTTTCGCATGAGAGGGACACTGGAAAGGTTTCTCTCCAGTATGTGTCCGCATATGAACATTAAGACCTCCTAACTGGTAAAAACGTTTTTCACATACATCACACTGGAATCGTTTCTCTCCAGTATGAGTTTTCTTATGTACATTAAGATATGAGAACCGTGAAAAGCATTTCTTACACACATTACACTGATAAGGCTTCTCTCCTGTGTGTGTTCTCCTATGACGAATAAGAATAGAAGATAGAGTAAAACTTTTTCCACACACATTGACCGGAAAGGCTTCGTTCCAGTGTGCAAACGCATATGCCGAACAAGGTGTTTTTTAGAAACCTCCTTCTCACAAACACCACACTGGACAGACTTTTCTTCAGTATTCTTAGGATTGTGCTCCGAATGTTGTTCCTCTTGATAATCATTTTGTTGACTTTTCCCATTTCGGAAATTTTTATCATTGGTGTTTACACATTTGTGTTTCAAAAAATAATATTTTCTCTTAATGTTTTGAAAGCATATATCGCAGTAAATGTTTTCAAAGAAAGATTTCTTTCTTTGAAAAGAAAATTATTAGTTTCATTTAATTGGTCAGACTTTAAAGAAGTTTCATGTAAATTCATGTCCGAGTTAATGGGAACCAATTTTTAAATCTTCCTTCGTCAATTCAACGCCTTCAGATTTATTTTCACCATTTCTACTAGCATTCGCATCCAAATGATTACTTTGCAGACGGTACTTCAAGTTTAGGATTGAATAAAAGGACTTTCAGTTAGAATTAATCTTTCAGAACAAGTATCAAATCTTTCTGAAGAAGATTGTTATACTGAGAATTCATTCCTAGTAGACAATCGTTTGCGTACGTACATACGCACTGTCGAACTAAAGGAAGTATCAACTGAATCTTCCTGTTCACTTCCTTGAATGTCAATATTTACTCTACCAAGTTCATTGTATTGAAAAACTAGATGGGTTGAAATTCTTGAAAATTACTCTGCCCTTGTGTATACTATAAGATACGTGTTCGTTTGCATTGCATCCTTCAGTTTCCGTACAGTTGTCTTACATGGGCAGACTTGCTTCAATTGATTACTGTGCTTTGTGACGAATGACTGAAAAATTTCTTTACACACTGTAGGCCAAATTCACTCCGGAACGTTTTCAAAAATGGTTTATATCAGGTAAGACATCGGTTCCAGTGTAACAAAGTTCCTTTCTGAATCAAATTCAGTGGTGCTTATTATCCATGATCATTTAAAATTCCTTCCTGAAGAAGGGTACAATCGTCTAATTCTGCTTGGTATTTAATAATTACAGTGATATAAATTTTTCGTTGAATTTTTAATTACACACGGTTATTTCGAAGCAGTAGGCGTAGACACTTACACTACAAAATGTTAAACTTCTATCATATGAACGAGAAGACTGTCCGTCCAATAAGAATGTACTTTTAAGAGACCAACTCAATTCCTTCGTTTTTATCCCAAAGTTGAGAGTACTGGAACTTCCAACAGAATTCCTCATTATTAATAATTCTTTAAATATCCTACAATGTTAGATCATATTCCATATTTTATGACTCTTAGCTGAATGTTTTTTTTCTCTTAAAGAAAATTACAGAATTTTAACTCGACGAGTTGTGTTGTCTTTCACTTCTACATCAGATTCTGTTGTTTTATAAGATTTTTATTATTGTTAACAACATTTAGATTTCTGCGTGCACCACAAGAGGTATCACACGAGGGGACTTACAAAGTGGGTATATAAACACACATTACGAAGGAATTTAAAGATATGAAAGATTGCAAGACAAACATGCATTCTTTGGGATTCGATACCAGTCCATAGAGTACCTCAATCAGCGTCACTTACCACTATACCAGATGGGCGGCTGCTTATAAGATTTGATTTCTGATGGCGCTGCGATCGTCACCCCCCACCTCGCTCACCCTCACTTGTACTCACTCTTCAAGGGAGACACTGCACAAAGCAGTCACAATAAATGTTTATGCCTTAAAATCGCATTTAATAATTGAATACAGTACCATTCGCACTAATATTTGGTCCGTCGACTACGCAGATCTTCCAGCAACTTATGGATATCCGCATTTAAGGCACAACTAAATTAAATACGCATTATTTGCTTAAATTCACAGAACAACGCCCAAAGTTGCAACGTCGACTTTTTCCCCCATCGGAATCAAAGGTCGAAAAAGGACCCCTCTCACCCCTTGCTTTGTTTTGGTTTTCTTTTCACCCACGCATGGGCCTGTTTAACGTTTACATTCAACGCTCATCATTCTATTTTTCATTTTTTTAAGAACATTCATTTGACTTTTTTCCCAAAGGCTTTTTTTGAGGAAAACCAATTTATACCTCATTGTTTATTTCATTGCAAAAATAATATCATTTTTTAACCCAAAAGTCAAAATGAACCCAATTAAAAAAATTAAAAAAAAAACCCCCCATCTTGGCAGTAACAAATTAATTACAAAACCCAAAATTACATTGAAAGTAATTGTGACGATGTAGATAATATTTTAGAACCGATAAATTAACAAAAAGAACCTTTTAACAATTAATTCAGAAGGGTTTTTTAATGGGAGATGCTTCTGAGTTCGATACTGAATTAACGGAAAAAAATATTGGGAAAAAATTGTTAGCAAAAGAAAAAATTAAATCAAAAAACGTCAAAGGCAATTTAAATTTTCCAAAACAACACAAGTAGGTCGGGTAAAAACCCACCAAATTATCAAAAAACTTCCAGAAAACCCCCCTTTTCGGAAAATATGAAGAATGGAGCAATTTTAAAATACAATTTAACAACATTATCTCAACAAATTCACAACTCTTCTCAGAGCAAAATTGCATTATCTAAAAGCTGCATTCACATCTGAAGCAAAGAATTTAGAGACTATTAGCGATTCATTTAATTTTTATTTAAATCTTTAGAAAAACCCTAGAAAATAAACGCTTAATAGTCGAAACCCCACATAAAGGCAATCTTAAACCTTTCAAAAAAAATTTTGAACCAAAAAAGATTTAAAAACCTAATTGATGATTAAAAAAAAACATTGCGCTTTTGAAGGTATTGAATTTGAAAGAAAAAACTTTCGGACTTTTTAATTTTAAACATTATTCTTAAAAAACGGATAAAAGATTTTTAAAACAATTTAATACACCCTTTAATTCAACCAAGTTTTTTTGATGACTTCATTTTTTTTTTTAGAAAAACGAGCTCAAGTTTTAAGCAATATAAAAAAATACCTTCGAAAAACCAATGTTTATACAAACAGAAATAAATCAAAAAATTTTTTTTTAAAATCTAACCATTCTGTTTTTATTCATGCATTTTGTGTAAAAAAACCCTTTTTTAAGGGGTTTTCCCTTTTTAAAATTTAAATGCCATACAGAGAAAGGAAATGTTTGAGGCATAATAGTGTTTAATTGCTTAAGGATCAGCACAGAGTTTAAAAAGTGTAAACAAAGAACTTTTATTATGTGGCTTTCGACAAACACCTTTTCACAGGGGGAATCTGCAACCCCCCCGATTTGTAGTTACCACTAAAGGTCGGGGAAAAACCCAACGCAGGGGGTTTCACAGTTCTCAGGAAAATACACCCGTTTCCCCTTTTTACCGTAGAAAAAAAACCCGAATTTCCCCACAGCAGACTTTGGGTTTTGAATCTTCAAAAATTGATAACCGCGCAGTCTTGGATTCTGGTAGATGTCGAATATCGTTACGCAAGATTTCGCAAACCGTTTGGGCCCACAAAACAGGAATTTTTTCCTATCCCCATTTTTGGACGGAAATAAAACCATAGTCAAGTCAGAATTAAACGCTACAATAATAAATGGCAAGGCTCTTTTTTCTACAACCTTTAGATTTTGGTTGTTAAAAAATTACAGCTTTCTTCCTGTTTTCAAAAAACCCCAATAATTTAAAAAAACCTCGGAACAGCAGATCCCAAATTTGGTGTTCCAGGAAAAATCGATTTCAAGGGAGCAGGGGATTTTTGACATAATTAGAAGGAATTATTCGCACATCAGACAACCACTTTTTTTAGATCAGTTTTCGGGTACATCGCAACCAACCACACATTTATACAAACAAAATCAATATTGCGGTTTCTATCAGAAATGCAAAACATTGATGATAATTTACAAAAATTTTTGGGGGATAGAAAAAATTAACGAAGGTCAAAAGCCATTAAGAAGGGAAAAAATATTTGAAAATATTATCAAATGACTCACACCCAATGAAGGGGCGATATGTAGTACAAATGCCAGTTAAAGACAAAAAAAGGCTTAGGACACTCAAAAAAAGGGTTTTAAAAGAAGAGATAGATCAGCAAAAAAATTATTTAAAGATAAACAAATGGAAAATTTTATAGGAATTTATGCAGCAATACTTTGATTTGGGGGATATGGGAAAAAGTGGAAGAAATTCAGATGAAAATCCCCAAAAAAATATTTGTTATTATCTTCCCTCATGGAGTCTTTCGGCCTGATAAAACAACTACCAATTTAAAAGTTGTTTTAATGGTTCAGCTTCTACTACTTCAGGTCCAAGCCAAATGACCTACTCTTTAAAAGGGGAAGTGAAGGAAAATTTTGAAATCTGAAGATTTCCAAACACAAATATGCCAAACCCACATCCGATGATGTTTCGACAAACATTGATCCAGCTCAACATGATTTTTCAGGATTAGTGGGGAAAAAAACTAATGAGGAACCCGTCATCTATAGATTGAAAAATGTCACGTAGTGACGTAGACCCCAGGCCCCTTTTTAATGAACCTAAACAGTTAGCTATGGATGAAGCTTCTAAATTTCTTAGCTTCCCAAATAGCTCTTCAAGACTTACAGGATGATGTAGGTCGGGCACAAAATCTGACACTGCTCACCAAAAACCGGCAAAAACAAAAAAGGGGAAAAAATTACATAAATGGAATTAACGAAGGAAATTCATTCAACAAGAACACTCATTTTTAAAAAGCAGAATCACCCTAAAAACCCTTAAGTGTTTGAAAAAACAGGAACTACATGTTAAAGTCTCAACCTTCAAGACATCTTAACAAAACGGGTGTTTTGGCGCGCTTTACGACCCCCTTGAAATGGGGGCCCTATCAGCAAACAAAAATCTTTCAAAAAAATTTGGCGAAAAAATTTAAATTGGGGAAAAATTTTGGTGAACGCCCCGGGCTTTTTGTGTCATCTGGAGGAACTCAAAAAAGTCGATATATTTCACCCTGGAAGGCAAATTTTAAAACGATGCCGAGGCAGCCTATGGGGCCGGGTAAAGCACTTTTTCGAAGATGGGTCCCCCACAACCTATTGGCAGCAAATGTGCGACCCCCAATTTCCCCTTCCTCGCCTTGAACCCCCGCGTTTTACTGCTGGGCCCCCTTGGGGGAAAAAAGGCCTCTACAATACATTTAGCTAAAATCATCTTGCACACTGATTCAACCAAGCAATTGCTGGTAACACTCCAGCTAATCAACTGAAAATTCGTCGGCAATCGGTTTCCAAGATACAAACCGACGGAAAACTATGAATGGAAGCACATCCTTCAGCTCAAAAACCCAAAAATTTTCTCTCGGGTGTAAATCCTGAAGAACTTTCATCATTGACTCTATGGTGGAATGGTCCCCGCATCTAGAAAGCCTGAACATTTTTTAAAACCCAATTTCCAGTTCTGATGAACTTTACTTTTGGGAAATTAAAAACAGTCTGATATCAGCTTGACATCAATCTTGGGCTCTAACTTTGAGAATGACTTTTTTAAAAATTAAAATAATTTATAAAAAAATTGATTTTTTGTTATATTTTCAGATTCCTGCATAATGTCACAAATACATCTCGCCATTCAGGTCCGCTCACAAACGAGGAACTTGGAAGCAAAAAATACCTTTTATTAAAAAGGGTCCAGGGAAAGTTTTTAACAATGAAATTTAAATTTTAGAATGGAACATTAAAAAAGGTCAGTTAACTTTGTTTGAATCCCTTTCTTAAAAGAAACATACTTAGAGTTTGGTAGATTAAGTAATTCAAATTTAACATATAGTCAGAAATTTCCCATTTTTCTTCCAAAACCCCAAAAACATTTTAATTTTGAATTATTACCATTTAAAAATTTACGTAGGGGCTCAAACCCTACTTTATCTAGTGAAAAAGGGTTTTGGCCATTAGTGGCAAAAATTGGGGAAAAAAATTTTTCAAAAAAATTTGTTGTTTGTTTCAAAACAAACCTAAAATTTAGAACAAATTTGGGGAAAACCTAGAGAAACAATTACTCCTAGTTCTCCTTTTTACTCTGAGGAATGTTTACGGGGCCCCTTTTATATTTAAAAATAAAGGCCAACGAAAGGTTTTACCAAAAAAGTTTTTATTTTTAGCTTTTTACAAAAGCTATTTCATAAGAGGGTCCGAACTAACCACAGAAGCTATGATTGAACTCTAAACGATTTTTTTAGGAAGAGGTTTGTTTATATTATAATTTTTAATTAGTTTATCAATTTTTTTTAATAAATTTTTTAAATTTTTTTTTTTTTATTAAATAATTAAAATTTTATAAATATGTACAAAATATGGCAGATTAACTATATTTAAAGTGGCAAAACAGAAAGCGATTTTCTATTGGTGTGAGTATTATTTTTGTTAGATACTGATTATTTATTCATAACTCACATTTTAGAAATTTGGGGCCTCCGGTAGGGAATCAACTTACGACCTTTGAAATTAGAACCCTGCGCTATCCATTACGCACAGGAACACAAAAACTATTTTTCCCTTTTATGTATGGTGTTGGGCTATTATTTGTTAGTAATTCATTA